>CAXIUB010000076.1:0-26306 GCA_964034835.1 Muscina levida | reverse complement strand
GTCGATGTAAGTTGTGATTTTCCACCTTTTCACAAGTGTATGCTGTCGAATGTTGTTTGCTTATGGAAAATTCACTAACAAAGTCTATTCAACATTACGGAGAGTGGGAGAGGTGTGACTAGTAATAATAAATAAGTTAACAAATATAATTTCTGGTCTTTAAGGGCCACAGCCAAAAGCTAAACGGTAGAAAATTTTATAACGGAAATTTGAGAAAAGATTTATATTAAAATTGTTAATAGCAGATAAACGTGAAAATGCGCCAGACTCTAGTAGAGGTCTCTTGTGATTGAATGATTTATGAGATTGTTTAGTTAAAGAGGATAGTGTACACAAGCGCTAATATTTCTCAGAAGTGGAAAGAGCAAATGCAAATTTGCTTTGCAGATTAAATTTATGTAAAGGCAAAGCTATTTATGATGGTAACAGACAAAACAACAACAGCAGCAGCGGGACTAAAGGCAGTTCTTTGTAAATCCATTGAAATAGATTCCGGTTTACTAAAAACTGTGGAGTCGGATATTAGCAAGTTTTCGTAGCAGCCATTTATGATGTTGTTCATCTATCAGCCATAATTAGTTTTTTCGCGACTGGAGTTTGATCTCTATGAATGTAAAATAATAAAAGGATTACTTCATTTCCAGGAATTCTTTAAAGAGATGTTTTGTTTGCTTTCTTACAAATCGAAACAGCTAAAGGTCAAAAAAAGTTTCTGTAGGCTCATTTACTACATTAATCCGTTGGCACCAGCGAACTCAATTCAGAGAAGGCACTTGACAAAATTAATAATTACATTGTTCATTTACATTCGTTCTCATTGTTATGTTTTGTGTAATAAATACTGAATTTGATCAAAAATCTATATACATAAAAATAGTGGGAAAAAAGTATAGTAATTCATCAATTGAGAACGGATGGACCGATTTTTTCAGTTGTTCGTTATTGCCAGGAGAAGGTTTATGTGAAAGAAAATTTTGGGAAAATCCTCCGAAAAAGCCGAGAAATTGGAAAAACCGAATATTGCTTTTTTGTATGGAATTTTGTGTGCAATGTTACGAATGATTTTTCGAATGGAAAAATAGAAAAATTTTGGAAATTAGGAAAATTCCGGAAAAATTTTAATTTTATTTTTAGACGAAATTTAGCTTTCTGTGGTATGGTTTGATAGTTTTGAACGATGTAACTGCGAAAAGTGTGGGAAATGACTTTCCGAATGGAAAAATAGATAAATTCTCTGTGGAATACTCGAAAAATTCCAGAAAAAAAATTGAAAGATTTGGATGTTTTCTACGAAATCTTTCATTGTATCCCTTGATTTGATGATTTCATATGCCGTAAAGGTGCAAAATTCGTTGTGTTGCTGGAAAATTTTAGATTATTGTGAAATCTATATATATAAAAATGGTGTGAAAAATTTATAGTAATTCATCAAGAGAGAACGTTGGCCGTTTTTTTTTCAATTGTTCGTAATTGGCAGAAATTTTTTATGCAAGAAAATTTTCGGGAAAATTGAGTGCAGCTGTTACGAAATGGCTTTTCGAATGCAAAAATAGAAAATTATAAGCGAAAAACTCGAAAAATTCCGGAAAAGCGCAAAAAATTTGATTTGTTTTATCGACGACATTTTGCAGTTTTCGCATGATTGGATGATTTTGATGTTGTTTGAAAAATTTAAAGAGATAAATAATATTTAGATAAAAGATATATATTGATAGCCTCTGCTATATTTATCAATTTGATAATTTAATCAGAAAATGAGTTTTCGTGCAAAAAATTAGGTTATCCATTTGGATTGCCGGTTTACATTCCGTAACGACTTTGTAGTTTTATAGGGAGAGTTATTTGCTTGACTAATGCCTCCTACTAAACGGCCAAACCTTAGATGACGTAAACGTCCTCCAATAATTAGTCAGACTATACACATATCATCTACGCCAAGGTGTATGCTTCTATCTTTGCTATCATTTTATTCCCTGCCCACTGTAGATGGTGTGCAATGTGCCGCATTTCGGGAGGCTTGCCAAAATTTAAATTTGCTCCAAAACGGACTAAATACTCGCCGATGCGACCCTTTCTGCATCAGCGACTGAAATTTGTACACTGTTTGCGATTATCGGAGTCACATGTCATCCTTTGAATCCGACCGGACGATGAAGGATTTAAGAGGTGATTTGGTGTTGCTCACGAAATCTACTGTTTATTTACATAAACCATGCTTTAAATCGTCGTTAATGTCTAGTTGTTGAAATTAACAAATTAGTGACGACTGTTACCATATGGTAACGTTGACAGCGTTAGATATTGCACGCAATAAAATAAACATTAGAATAATAATTGTCAATAAATTTCTTTTTTGATTTCATCAAAGCATGCTTTGATCTTTCATTCTTGAACCACCGCTATGCGATCAGACGTCAGTAGCGAGCATGGGGTCATTGATAATAGGTGTTTTTCTCATGTGCGCAAAACAGCAATATGGAGGGATGTAAAAAGTCACTCCATATCAAGAATATTTTTTGGCTAGTTAAAGACTGATATATTAAACACTTTTAGTTTTTGTTATTTGAGAAGAATATGAAATATCATAAAAACGTATTGCATGAATTATTTTGTACTTGGTGCTTTTTATTTACCTGTTTTAAAGCTGTTACCATATGGCGACAGTCGTCATAACACTAGAAAAATGGATATTTTTCTGAAATTTTTCGACTTACTTTTTTATGTAAAATTTGTTTTTTAACTAATATAAATGTAGTACTGACAAAATCTTTAAAAAATTCCCGTGATTTTGCTCTCGTCATTAAAGGGTTAACCCCGAACATGAGAGTCGCATTGCAGAACCTCCCATTGTCTGCTGAATTCCGAGACATCTGCAGACGGTTGGCAATGGCCAAATTCGTGTTGATGTTTTGACTGAATTGATATCGTTCCCTGCAAATTTTTGCGAGTTTACATCATCGAAAGAGCAACTCATCACTAAAGTGTTCCCCGTCATAGCACAAAATGATACAAATCTCGATTGGATTAATCAACGGGTAGTACTAGCAGCGAAGAATGAGAACATCAATAGCTTGAATTTCATTTTACAAAGTCAAATTCCCGGAGAACTGCATCGTACAAATGTGCTTATAGCATGACCGAAGAGAATGAAGCGACCATCAATCCGCCCGAATTTTTCAACTCGCTTGATGTGCCGCATAATTTAACTTTCTAAATTGAAATTCTAGTTATCGATGCCTTTATTCTTCGCTGCTAGTAACATACAGCCCGTAAATTAATCCAATCAATATTTTTATAACTTTGTGTAATGTCATGAGTTGTTTTTCTAAAAAATTTGCAGGGAAATATCAACACGAATTTGGCGCTTGGCCAACAGTTGTTTCGAGAATTCAGCAGAAGATGGGAGGTTCTAGATTAAGCCAGTACTATTTTGGTCAATTTCAACTTCTTGACATTGACGACGTTTTCAAGCATGGTTTAAGTAAATCAAGAGCATTAAACATTGTGAGCAAAGTCTTAGCCCCACCGAGTCGTTTTAAATCCCCTCGTAAATCCTTTATCTTTCGGTCAACTACTTCCAAAGCTTGCCGCACATGAGCACTCACATGCCATCCCGTCGAGTTCGACGGACTACAAACTACAAAAGTCGTTACGGAATAAATGCCCGCAATCCCATTGGATAACTTCATTTTTAACACGTAAACTCATTTTCTCAAAATATAATTAAATTGATAAATATTGCATAGGATATCAATATATTTTTTATTTAAAAACTATTTATCTCGTTACCGACTAACATTTAACCAAAATTTTCCACCTAAAAATCGTTTAAAACCATTAATCATGCGAAAATTGCAAAATGTTGTCGATAAAAAAAATAAATTTTTGGCGTTTTTTCGGAATTTTCCGAGTTAAGAGCTTTCTATTTTTCCATTTGAAAGCCCATTAGGTAACAATTGCACACAAAATTCCATACAAAAAACCATTTTTCGATTTTTCCAATTTTCCGAAGGATTTTCCCAATATTTTCTTCCATAAAAAACTCATACTAATTACGAACAGTTGAAAAAAAAATTGAGCTAATTGATGAATTACTATACACTTTTCACACCCTTTTTATACATATAGATTTCACAATAATCCAAATTTTTCCAAGCATCACAACTAATTTTCCACCTTTACGTCGTCGAAATTCATCAAATCAAGCGAAACAATGAAAAATATCGTCGAAAAAATCTAAAATTGTTGAGTTTTTTCCGGAATTTTCCGAGTTCTCCACCAAGAATTTTTCTATTTTTCCATTCGAAAAGTCATTTCGGAATGATTATCCGAAATTTTTCACATTTACATCATTCAAAATTATCAAAACATACAGTAAAATGTAAAATTACGTCGAAAAATTTTTTTGGAATTTTTCCATAATTTTTCAATCAAAACTTTCTATTTTTCTAACCGAAAAGCCACTATGAAACAATTGCATACAAAATGTTATAAAAAAATTCAATTTGCGATGCAAAATGTTTCCAAAAAAATCCAAAATTTTTCGAGTTTTTCTAGAATTTTCCGAGTTACCCATCGATAATTTTTCTATTTTTCCATGCGGAAATTCATTTCGGAATAATTATACGAAATTTTTCACTGTTACCTCGTCTAAATTATCAAATCAATTATCAATTACACAATGCAACAAATTTTTGATCGCGGCTTCTAAATAGTTGATCCCTATGTAAAATTTCATGCTGAATTCAAATCTGCTCTCAGATATTTGGAAAGTAGAACAGTTTTTGAGATATGGTCAAATTTCCATTTTTAGTGTTTTGAAAAAAGGTAGGTCTACTAAAATGCCATTTTCTCTGGTTTTAGTTCACCGATGTTTGCAAACTGTGACGAAAATAAAAGACAATAAAAATATTTTTAAAAAATAACGGTAGATGTTTAAAATCCAATCATTAATGATGAAGTTATGGCTCTTCAAAGTTGGATTTTGTTAAAATTTTGATGATTTTTCAAGTTTTCGCTGCCTTTAATTAAGTTTATTTCCGTGTTTTCGTAAAAATTGCTCCGGTTTCAAACTATTGCATGATAGAATAATATGTTACAAAAATTTGTTGCCCTTGGTCATCAAAATCGGATAAAAAATACTTCCGCATTTTCAGCATTTGGGGAAATAGCCCAATTTTTTTTTTTTAGATATTTCTATGTGACTTGTTTAACAAAAAATGTAGAGTTATTTTTCTGAAAGCAAGCAAAACAACAATTACTACTACTCTCAGGAAGAGGTATGTGTACATAATTGTGAATGTAGCGTTTATTTTTCAACCGATTTTGATGACCAAGGGCAACAAATTTTTGTATCATATTATTCTTTCATGTAATGGTCTGAAACCGGAGCAAATTTTACGAAAACACGGAAAAAAACTTAATTAAAGGCAGCAAAAAACTTGAAAAATCATTAAAATTTTTACAAAAATCTAACTTTAAAGTGCCATAACTTCGTCATTTATGACTGGATTTTAATCAGCTATCGTTTTTTTTAATAAATAATTTTATTATCTTTTATTTTCGTCACAGTTCGGTGACATCGGGGAACAAAAACCAGAGAAAATGGCATTTTAGAAGACCTACCTTTTTTCAAAACACTAAAAATGGAAATTTGACCATATCTCAAAAACTGTTATACTTTCCACATATCTGAGAGCAGATTTGAATTCAGCGTGGAATTTTACATTAAAATATATTATTAAATGTCCCGGATACAGAAACTTTTGAAATTTTGTGACATAGTGTTATAAAATCAAAAAAAATTTAAATTTGTCGAATTTTTTCAGAATTTTCCGCATTTTTCAACAAAAAATTTTCTATTTTTCTATTCGAAAAGCCATTTTGTAACAATAACATATAAAATTCCATACAAAAAGGCAATTTTCGATTTTTCCAATTTTCCGACTTTCTCCTTCTCCTGGTAATAACGAACAACAACAAATTTGAGCAAAATCGGCCCAGCCGTTCTCAATTGATGAATTACTATACATTTTTGCCACCATTTTTATATATATAGATTCATAGACTTCTTCAACCAAATTCAAACTAACTTTCGTTACTAGTATGGCAATATGTCTAGCAATAGTGAGTATTTAGCAATTGGTAAATAATTTATAACTTATTTCCAATATTTCCTCTTTTCCACCTGTCATATTCACCATGGTCATAAATTGTTTGCATTAAACACTTATTAAAAGTGTCATTCCTGTGATTATTAGCATTAATAAATAATAAATTATAATAAGCCGCATTTGCGTTGCGTGTCGTGTTAATTGTGTTTTGTCAGACTCTTGTATATTTCATGGCATGCAAATCCAACATAAACCAACTAATAATAACTCTGTGATTGTAGGCTTCATAGCAGCATTAAACATTAAATGTATTAACAGCAATAAAATAAACATAAAAATAAATGTTGATTTAATATAAGGCGATTCCGTGTTATCTGCTTATAATAACTTTTAAGCATAAAACAATAAAAAAAAATATAACGATTCGGCGCAACATTGAGATTTTGTTAACCCAATGCTGGCAACGGCAATGGAAACACAACGAACGCCACACATGTCACAAATAATCACTACACCGCAATGGGACCAAATACGACACTAGCGATATATCTAGCATGTCTCCCCCGTCCGCCAAAACAGACGATTTTTAGAAAATCGCTTTAAGAAAACCACACATGATACAATTTATTGTTTCATACAATACCAACAAAATAGCAACAGCAACTACAACAAAACACACAGAAACATATAAACAAAATTAAAATTTTCTGTGCAGTTAATGTCAGTGCAAAGCAAACAAAACTGACAGCAATAGTAACAATAGCAAGAACGGTAACAACAGCATAACCAGAGTAGATTGTGAAAATAAACCAAGAAAAGAATAAAACAAATAAAAGTTTCTGCTTTCAATGTCGACAATAAAGTTGTGAATTTGAAAATAAAAAGAACTTGAGCCAAAAGAACCATATGAAAATACAAAATTCACGCACACACACACATGCATAAGCTGGCACCAAAACATTCTCTTATACTGATATTTGCATACGTACTTTTATGTACGAAACCACACCGCCATACATGGATTCTGTAGAGTAAAGCTTGCACATATTTAAATGAATAAATATATGCAAATGTAAAATATGTAATTTTCTTGACATACATTAAGTCGCAGAGGCCTCCTCCCCACCCTACACAATAATTGTCTTTCATCTGTACACACACAAAATCATGCACACGTAAATAAGTAGGATGCCTGCGTTAAATGAATGTCCTTATGCATTCTCTTACACACAGCATATAAATATAGTATCATATACGACCTCACTTTTGTAAATATAGCCTACAGTCTGAATGTCATCAAAGCCATATATCCTTAGGTTTTGTATGAGCTGCTTTAATGTTACGTTAGCTTTTAGCACGTAGACTTTTTAGCGAAGCACGCTGCTTGAGGTGATGTTTAAAACTGGCTGCTGAATTCTGCTTTACGGCACAACGCTGCAGTATTTCTGATGGGTATAAGTAATCTTGATATTTATATCGTGTAAATAAATGCCGATTATGCATAAGTTTGTTGAGATGCTTAATTACTAGAAGTAGTTATATCGTGAATAGGTCCATACCACTAGAAACGACTGACTACCAGGCCGCCCAGATCAAATTTCAATTAAACCACAGGAGATTCAAGTTGTTCATATATTTATACGGAGGTGCCATATTGACAGACAAGGTTGTATCATATTTACAGTCTTTTTTGGCCCACGCTGTTTATACCATCACCCTTAGGGATGAGGGTATAAATCATTTGATACGACACAAAAATGTAACACATAGAAGGAGACACTTTAAACCCTAGGTTTCTTTGAACCAAATTCGATTCATGACTTTTTAAGTCGTTTGAGCCATATCCGTCTGTCTATCTGGTTCGCACGATATCTTTCGAAAGACGAAACCAAATGTTTTGAAATTTTGCACGAGTTATTATTTTTCCAATACCATTTACGGTATTGCACCTCCCATACAAATTTCCATTCCGCCCACTTTAGAAATCGAGTAATAATATCAATACACCCAACGGGGTCGTACCTAAATTCTTTGCTTAGTAAAACTATAACAGGATAAAGATTTGGAAGAAAAATCGGAAGTCTAGCCACGCCCTTTCTGGTACCTCCCATACAAATGTACCTTTCCGCCCACTTTGGAGATGGAGTTATAATATCAATACACCCGCCCAATTTAAAAATCGAGTAATAATAACAAGATAATAGAAAATTTTTTGTTTTACTGAGGGTGAGGGTATGTGTAAGTCGGGTTGCCCGACTGAAATTTTCTTACTGGTTTTATTTGATAGTGTTCTGTATATTAAGTTACTAGCTTCGTCCTGCCTGCAAAATTATTGATAAAGAGTGGTCCATTACACTTGTCACACTTTTCGCTAGACAAATATTTAATTTTTATTAATTTAATTTTTTTTCGGACCGGCCGTTGTATTGTGTTCGCGTGTTCTGACTACCATGCGGGAGATCACAGGTTCAACTCCTGGCTCCAGTCATCTTCAAAGAAAAATTTTCTATCATTGCCGGCTCCCCTCGAATGTTGTTGACAGCAACTTCGCAGTATAAGTGTCTAGTAAGAGCTTCTCAAACAGTGACGTTCGCATTCTTCGATAAACAAGTAGGTGCCGTTAGTTGTGAATCTAAAAATAGAAAGCGTATTAATTCAGAACAACGCGAGAAGCTATCTCATACCTCATTCATGAGGTGTAAAGGGAAATTAAGTTAAGTTAATTTTTTTTCACAACCACTAATTTGATCATAATACCCGGGTTTAGTGCCTCACATATTTCTTCCACCCCCAACTTAGATATTCAGCAATTACTTATTAGCTGAAGTCTACTTCATTAGGGGAGATCCGCACTAAATAGAAAAATCCTTACTTGAGGTGTTTGCTAAGGGCGGTAATTGGTTTTATTTTATGCCAACACTGATTTTACCGATTTTTTATTCACAACAAATTTGATTCTTAGATGACTTAGATGACAGCCCCCAATTAAAATTTTCAAAATTGCCTTCGCAAAAAAAACATTCATTCTTTAATCATTTGATCTGGGTTATGGTACCAATTTTATCTGTTTCTTGACCTTGTGCTCCTAAAAGTAAGAATTTCAAATTGCAGAACAACCCAATAAAAGAAGAATTACACCTAATTTTCGTGATTCTACATTGTGAAGTTTGGTCTAAGTGATTTTACCAGTTTTATCGCTTTTTCCTTTTATTCACTAAAAGTTTGAAATTGAAAAAATCACTTAATAGCGCTCAACAACTACCTCAAATAGATATTCACTAATATTTTCGCGATTCTACCTTATGCAGTTTCTATTCTTTTTTGATTCAAAAAGTACGAATATTCAAAATTCCTTTATCTAGCTCTCTAATTCTACACTATCGATTTTCGCGATTGTGACTTTAGCCGTTTGGTCTGAGTGATGATGCCAGTTTTAGACCTTTTTGCCCAATTTTCCAAAAATCCCTACGGGTAGGAGTGTATATTTCATATGACCCAAAAGTTTAACACATAAAAGGAGTCACTTTAGATCCTAAATTTCTTTGAACCAAATTTGATTCATGACTTTTTAAGTCGTTTGAGCCATGTCCGTCTGGCCGGCTTGTACGCACGACAACTTTCGAAAGACGAAAGCAAATGATTTGAAGCTTTGCACGAGTCAATGTTTGCCTAGAATTACTTACGGTATTGTAAAAGGTTACATGGCCACGCCCCTTCTGGTAACTCCCATACAAATATATCATTCCTAGAAATCGAGTAATAATAATAATACACCCAAAGCGATCGTGGCCAAATTCTGCTTTTAGTAAAGCTATATCAAGATAAAGTTTTGGAAAAAAACTGATAGTATAGCCTCTCCCCTTCTGGTATCTCCTAGATGGGTAATCATATTTTACATACATTAAGGGTAATCTTCGTCGAATCGACGAAGTCCTATTTTACTTGGAAATTCTTAGCGAAAAATCTAATGTACTAGTCCGACACATCATATTTAATCAATAATAGATTTTAGCGAAAAAGATAACACACAAACTGAATATTTTTAAAACTATTTGGTTTATTTTAGAGCAATTCTCTTTTCAGTCCCCTTTTTTTTGGTCTCAAATAGATGCTAGTATTTAAAGATTACATTAGTATAAAATTAAGTAGTCAAAGCTTCTCAACTTTTACAAAAACTAGTAAGGCGGTTATCTTCGGCTATGCCAAATCTCAGATACCCTTCACCATTTGTAAAAATGGTGGTAAAACTGGTTATTTCCACTACAACTATATTTTATTAAACTTTGTACCACAAAACAGGGGAGTTGGTGAGAAGTGGACGTTACTTTTATCTTCACACATCCATTTTGTCAGTAATTTTGTATAGATTTTATTCGATTTTATGAATTTTGTATCTCCAAAAATGGGAAGTTGTGTGGGATGTGGGAGTAGTTTAAATCCGATCATGCCTATCTTAGAACTTAACCTCTGCTGCTGGATAACCTACAGGGATATACAGACGGACATCCCCAAAAAGGGGAATTTGTATGGAAGGTTCGAGAAGTATTCGTCCGATATTGCTCATCTTATAACGTAAGCTCCTATTATAGGATTAAAGCTTGCATATACAATTTCAGCTCAATATTTTCTAACCTACGGCTATAATCGGGGGGCAGCTAAGAGGACACCCCAAAAAAGGTAGTTTGAATGGGAGGTGGGAGTAGTTTTTGACCGACATTGCTTATCTAAAAAAGCAGCCTCCGCTTAGATATTGAATCTTGCGTACAAAATGTCAGCTATATACCTCTTAAAATACGGCTACAATCGCAGGGACAAACCCAAAAAAGGGAGAGTTTGTATGGAAGGTGAGAGTAGTTTTGACCGATCGTTCTCATTTTAATACCCAACCTCCGCTTAGAGCAGAAAAGCTTTCATACAATATTTCAGCTTGATTGCTCTTAAATTACTACTGTAATCGCGGGGACTGACATACGGACACCCCCAAAAAGAGGGATTTTGTATGAGAGGTGAGAGTAGTTTTTGACCGACCAGTCTCATTTTAATACTCAACCTCCGCTTAGAGTTGAGAAGCTTGCATACATTATTTCAGGGATAGACACCAAAAAGGGGGAGTTTGTATGAGAGGTGGGAGTAGTTTTTGACCGATCGGTCTCATCTTAGAACTCAACCTCTATTAAGGGCAGCAAAACTTGTGTACAATATTTCAGCTTGTTTGCTCTTAAATTGCTGCTGTAATCGCGGGGACTGACATACGGACACCCCCAAAAAGAGGGATTTTGTATGGGAGATGGGAGTAGTTTTTTACCGATCGGTCTCATTTTACCAATCAACCTCCGCTTGGTGTAGGGAAGCTCACATTCAAAATTTCAGCTTGATTGCCCTTAAACTACGGCTGTAATCGCAGGGACAGACCCCAAAAATGGGGAGTTTGTATGGGATATGGGAGTAGTGTTTGACCGATTGGGCTCATCTTAGAACTTAACCTCCGCTTTGAGGATAAAAGCTTGCATTCCAAATTTCAGCTTGATATCTCTTAAACTGCGGCTGTAATCGCGGGGACAGACGGTCACCTTTAAATCGACTCAGATTTCGATGCTGATCATTTATATATATATATTGTCATACCTACCACGCCTCTTTATGGGCGTTACAAATAGAAGAACAAAATGAATATACCCTTCACTCCGTTCATGAGCATGGTGAAGGGTATAAAAATATAATATACTTCATTTTATCACTTAAATCAAAAAACGTCCCAAAGTTATTTCTTTGTTCAGTAGACACATGTAAGAATATCTGCTTCCCACATACAAGTATTACAAAAAAACTTTTACATTTTTCTTTTTTCGTAAAAACAATATTTGCAAACTTTGTATTTTTTTTTTTCTTCTTTTTAATTTTCAACATTCAAAAATTTAATAATTAAAGTTATTTCCATTATTTTATTCTTCTGTTGTTGATTGAAGAGGTTCTACAAGGCCCGAATTTATTTGTTTTAAAAACTCATGTCTTTGAATGGGATTCTTAATTTCTTTACGATTTCGTCCAAAATTTCATCGCATTCAAATTGTTAGAAGCACGTAAGGGGTTAGTTCGGCCAATTGCTTCACGAGTCAATCCTTACCTTTGATGCAATATATTTATTACACGCCTTAAAACAATTTATTTTTAGTCGACCAAAAATTTTATTTGTTTTCCCACGAATTGTTTTTTTACACATTATTAGTAATTTCAGAAAAAATTTAGTGGCTCACGATTATTTTCATCACCCGAATCTGGTATAATATCGTCATCGCAGAGTACTCGTCCTCATGCAGAAATACATCTTCCTCGACATATTTTTTAATTTGCTCTTCGATTATTGAATCGGAATTGGAGTCTTCAGAAGCATTTTTACAATTTCCAATTAAATTTGCAAGTGCAAAAGTAACACAAAAGGTAACCTTCGTTTCGACGACTCGAGATTTTGTTTATTGCTATCAAACGCTAGCATATCTTAAAAAAAACACAAATTAAAGCTATTGCAAAAGACAATAGAATATTGCAAAAAATGAGAGAGAAATTTGAAAAAAAAAACAAAAGTGTTCGACGACTCTACGAAGATTACCATTCTAGGGTTAATATCAATATACTAGACAATTTTATGTATTACTGAGGATGAGGGTATATATAAGTCGGGTTTCCCGACTGAAACTTTCTTACTGGTTTTCTTTGCCATGTTGAAGGTAACTTTTCTATTCTCATGCCACAATTAGCTCTAATTTTCCTGACCTAGCGTAACTAAATTTATTACATAGAAACTAATAAAGTTTTCGTCAAAATAATAAGTTTTCTGAAATAATATCGCAATAAGGAACCAATGGAAAAAAGATTACATTTTTTTAATTGCTTTTTTAAACTAAAAATTTAAATTTGTTTTATTTAAAAGTTTTTATTAAAATTTTTTTTAGATAGATCTATTAAATTTAATTATTACATTATTTTAAGTCAGTACTCCAATATGACTTTGACTGAATTCTAAAAAAGGAGTGCCTTTTGAAACTAACGTTATGCCTAAAAAGTACAATAAATTGGAAGCTCGCAGATAATCGCAGTTCATTTTGAAATCCTTGTTTTGGGTGCGGAGTTATCTAATCTCCTTACATGTTGAGAATCGACGCCATATTCAACCAAAAAATACTTTGACGCACAATATTTTCTTTCGTAGCTGCAGTATTCATGAAAGAAATCCAAATAAGA
Organism: Muscina levida; assembly: GCA_964034835.1. Classification (NCBI taxonomy): domain Eukaryota; kingdom Metazoa; phylum Arthropoda; class Insecta; order Diptera; family Muscidae; genus Muscina; species Muscina levida. The sequence goes on along the minus strand of CAXIUB010000076.1, from coordinate 12,954 downwards.
GTGCAAAAGTGCACTTTTAAGAATGAAGTGTTACTGAAATGTTAAGAAGTCTATTTTTAAGCAAAGAGTGCAACACACTTTTCGGGAGGAATATTTTCTCGGAACATTTTAACCCTCTAGCTCCCACCCGTGTAGGTAATTTTAGGTCGAATTTTGAAAAATATCAAGTAGATAGTAAATCAAAATGGATTTTAAGGTTTTGTTCTTGAGGTCAAACGCTAACGTTTGATATTGGTTTCATTCAGCCCGGAGACAATGACCCTCAAATTGTAGCATAGTGTTATTAACTTATTTTCGAATAACCATAAAACTACTCCTTAAAAAACCCCTATCGATAAGTGTAATTGGCGTAATACCTTCAAGTGAGCTGGCGGCCGAAACCAGCAATTTGTGAAATGTGAAAATATTTCACATTCGCAGCACACTCTGCGCATCAGTGATTGAAGTTCCATTCTTGTCCTCATAGAATGGAAATAATAATAAGATCGAATTCAGACACATTTTTTCTTAGAATATGTACAAGTTAACTGATTCCAATCGAATCCATACCAAATTTTAAGAAGGAGATTGTCTTTCAAATATTTTGTTTTCAAACATAGCGTCCTTTGGGTTTGGACCACGCCCATTTCATATATCAAAATTTCACAAGATGGTTAGTTGAAGATGATTACACAATTTAATGTTTTCATACACAATTGTATCTATCTTACCCCATTACTAATGTCTATAATATTCAAGTGTCATCCCAGGAAAAATTTTCAGAACCTGTTACGAATGTTATTGATAGTAGAATCGTTTCTTTTTTAATCGACCTTCTATTCTGGTTCTGGTTCCATATAACCGATTATGTGGAACAGGTTGCACCACAGATTGCGTAGACCAGAAAATTAATTTTTTTTTTTTGCTTAGATTACATAAAAATAACATTCTATTTGTCTGTTAATGAAACTTTACATCTATCGTATCATTGTAAAATCTTTTTAACCCGATGGTATTCGAAATAAGTATTTTTTTAGAGGGTGTTTATTAGAGTATACAAACATTCGACTTTTTTGAAAAACCGGTTTCGGTTATATTCGAAATTTACATAATTTCAAAAACTCGGTTTTCGAATACTTAATTAAGAAAAAACCGGGTAACCGGTTATTTTTCGAGTTTTTTATTTGTGCACAAAAACAAGAAAAAGTGTTACTATTATGAGTAATTTAATTTAGAAATGTTAAAAATGGCGTATGGAAGGCAGCGTTTAACAGAAAAACATGTCTAAATCTAATTCTAATATTATTTAGATAAAAATCATGTAATATAAGCCAATTATTGGGCATTTGAAGCCAGCAAATTTTTAAGGGCGGAATAATTCCTTTACGGGATGAGAGCCTTAGATGAGTATATCACTGATGAAGTTTTCAGTTTAACCCATAATAGACATTGAAATAGGCACTTAAGACTACGTTTCTTACCCTTATTGCTTTAGTGCATTTTCGATATCAGATGTCTGCAATAAAATTTAACGATAATTTTTTTATGGAACTTTTATGGCACTGTCTATTTTGAATTGTTACGTGCCCGTTTCGTACCTGTTTCAAGAAATGTCAGAAAAATATCTTCAAATAGGACTTTACAACATTCAAATGCTCTACAAAAATGCTTCTCGGAAAATTTCACATGGGGTGTTGTAAGACCAAAATCAATATCTCCAACTTTTACTACTCATTATACCATCATCCATAAGGATGAGGGTATATATCATTTGATACGACCAAAAAGTGTAACACATAGAAAAAGCCACTTTAGACCCTAGGTTTCTTTGAACCAAATTCGATTTAGGGCTTTTTAAGTCGTTTGAGCCATGTCCGTCTGTGTGTCTGGCTGTCTGGCTGGTACGCACGATAACTTTCGAAAGACGCAACCAAATGTTTTGAAATTTTGCACGAGTTAATATTTCCCCAAAACTACTTACGGTATTGCAAATGGGCTACGTGGCCCCGCCCCTTCTGGTACCTCTTATACAAATACATCATTCCGCCCACTTTAGAAATCGTGTAATCTGGTATCCACGCCCCATCTGGTACCTCCCATAGACATCTGGTACCGCCCACTTTAGAAATCGATTAATATTATAAATATACCTAACGCGATCGTGCCCAAATTCTGTATTTAGTAAAGTTTAAGCAGGAAAAAGTTTTAGAGAATCTGGTGTTTAAACACGACCCTTCTGGTACCTCCCATACAAATGTATCACTTCGCCCACTTTAGAGATGGAGTAATAATATCAATACACTCGACACGATCGTGCCCAAATTCCGTATTTTGTTAAGTTAAAACAGGATAAAGTTTTGGAGAAAAAATCGAAATTCTAGCGACGCCCCTTATGGTACCTCCAATACAAATGTATCTTTTCGCCCACTTTAGAGGTAGAGTAATAATATCAATACACCCAACGCGTGCCCATATTCTGTATTTAGTATAGCTACAACAGGATAAAGTTTAGGAGAAATAATCTGGAAGTCTAGACACGCCCCTTCTGGTACCTCCCATACATACATATGTACCACTACCCTACTTTAGAAATCGAGTATAATATCAGTATAACAGAAAATTTTTTGTCGTACAGAGGGTGATGGTATAAGTAAGTCGGGTTGCCCGACTGAAACTTTCTTACTGGTTTTGTTTCTTTTCATTCAGAGTCTGAAGTTTGTCATTGTTTTAGCACTTATTGATATCAGATGCCTTCTATGAAATTTGACGATTATTTTTGTTGTGAAACATTTAAACTCTCTATCTGGACTCCTTACGTGCCCTTTTTCGTTCTTATTTCAAGAAAATTGTCGTAAAATGGGACTTTGGAACAATAAAATATGCTACTAAAGATGTTGCTTAGAAAAATTTTTGGGGCTGTTCTAAGGCAAAAGATCGATATTTTCAACTTTTCATGATTTCAGAAAACCGGTAAAACCGACCTCAAAAAACCGGTTAAACCGGTTATTCGGAAATCGATATTTAGTAAAAACCGGCTGACGGTTTTCAACAAAAAAACCGGTTTGTCGGTTTCCGGTTTCGGTTTTGTATACTCTTGTGTTTATTGAGAAAACTCAAAAATCAGAGTTAACATATACTTCGAGTTAGTACTTAATTGAAAACCAATTAAATTTAAAAAAACAGCATATGAAGTTCAGTTATGAAGCAATTCATTTCATAACAGGTTCCTAAGAACATATTGGTTTTGGGACAATTTCAAACAAAAATAATATATTGTGCAACCGAAAGTGGAACTTGTTACTTGTGAGTAAAAGCTTTTCTGTAATTGTTTCTTTGCAACAAAATATTTTCCTGAGATATTTTGTACTTTTACATTTTGTTTCGAATACACTTGAGGTTTTACTGCTAAACACGATTAAGTCTCCGAGACAAGCGTAGTTGACTGCCACAAGCGCCGTGAACAGTTCCTTTTAAATTTTACTAAATACTGTTTGTCTACAAACGAAAAAAAAATAAAAATAATAATAAAATAACATGTCATTTGTATTATGCACATACACATTTTCTTTTCCACCATTTTCTAAACATGAATATGCATTCATCACTAGTTGTTATTTTATATTCTCTATTTTCTGCTACTTACAGATGCGATGGAAAAAAGTAAAGCATCTGGCACATATACATTGCATGCCCCTGGTGTTTTGCTTCTGTAATACTATGTAATATGCTGTTGTTGGCTGTGGAGGGCGCGCGTATATCACCAACATCATCATTTACTTTCTGTTCGTCGTCGTCGTCATTATCAGCTGCTTTGGGAATGTTTCTGACTTTGTTCTAGTTGCCAGTACCATGTGATCTATAAAACAGCGCTCGCAGGCATTGACTTAATAATATAAAAACCACCAAGTATTTTCCACGCTCAGACATTTTGGTCGGATGGCACAGAGGACAGAAGTGTTAGAGATAATGCAACGGTGGTGATGTGGGTGTTCTTTGAGGTCGTAATGGTTGTGAGCATTTGAACAGACAGTTAATATGCCAACACTTAAAAATGTCTTCTGCCACTGTCATACAAAAGACTTTTTCATGAATATTCTCCAACAGAAGCAGCAACAGCATAAAAGACAAATATTATTTTGCTGAACAATACCTAAAGAAAACGACAAAGTTTCTGCCTCGCACAGTAGCTAGTGGAGTAATCGTCATTAGTATCATCGGCATCATTATCATCATCATCATTGTCACCAGCAATAACACAGTCTGTAGCGACAAAAACTACAACCGTTGTTTACTTTACCAACATCATTGGCAGCGGCTACAGCAGTAATACTAGTTTCAACACAATCGCTTACTGCATTACCAGCTATGAAAAATTACAATTACAGTAGCAATAGCAGCATTAGTAGATGCGACAACATCAACGGCATCATTACCATGTAGCTAATTACGAGCAGTATCACAAACAGCAACAAAAAAATGAAAAAAACCAAAAACAACACCAACAGCACCAATAAGAATACGCTGCAGGGGCAGCTACATTTTAAGCCCTCGTCCAAAAGCCCTCTACCACGGCGGGAAAGAATATTTAACGTCAACATTAGCGTCGCTTACAACAACAAACAATATTTATTGTGATGTAACAACCACCATGACCACCAACAACAACACAAAGCCCTGTTGTGGGGAATACATCAAGTACGGCAGAAACAGCAGTAGGTTATATGGATTTTCTCAAAATCATATATGGGTATTTCCACAGAAATGTCAACCGTGATCTAAAAATTAAAAGTTAGCAAGCTGATCTTTACTTCTGGATTTTCTACCGCTAGAAGAACTTGTTGCGATTCTCGTCGTTGCACAACGAAATCCCAGAATGTTTCAGAGAGCCTCCTATTTTGTATGTCCTTTGTTTTGTTAAATTCTATATTACATGTGTTAGTGACGGGTACAGATTCTATGAGATTGCTAACGTATCTACGTTCAGTGTCGTTGTATTTCAGTTTTGATATGATGTATTTTCTATGGAGTCAGTTAGCATTACCATTGCTATTTTTATCGAATTAATTTTTTTATTGCATTTCAAATTCAGACCTATGTACAGATTTTGCAAAAAAAATTGAATTGAATAAGTAATGTTTTTTTTTTACTTCTTAGCTAAATTATTATCCAATATGTGCAAATCATATTAACGACAGACAACATCACAAAATACAACAGAGTTTAAAATGTAATTAGATATGATAACTGTAAACATTACTATTATCAGGCTTTAGATACATCAGATTTGTATATACATATACGGATATTTATATATATTTGTATATTGAATAAATATGAATAAAAAAAGAACAACATACATATTTCCTGTTATATATAAAACTCAAAGCAATGAAGAAAAAAACGTTTAGCAAAAGAGCCATGAAACTATATTGCATAAAATTAAAATAAAATATTTTAAAAACGAATGTGTTTTCATCATTTGATTCAAGATCTATTCTATTATTGCAAATATAATTTGTTTCACAAGAGTTGTGTGAAATGGATTATGTTGACAGCTGGCAGGGCGGATAGCTATTTCTATAGTTGCCAAATTATCTCATCAGTACCCTTAGCTGTACCTTCTCTACTCTCTATGTTGCCGTGTGGTCTTCGTTGATACCATTTTCTCACCGGTATGTTTGGGCTTCACGATTGTTTCATGAAGCCTTTAACACTAAAGGTTGTGATAATGAGTGGAGAAGGCACAACAAAGGGTGCTGATGACATAGTTTGCCAGCTGTCAACAAACTCCATTTCACACAACTCTTGTAAAAGAAATTCCATTATCAACAATAGAATAGATCTTGAACCGAACGATGAAAGCACATTCATTATTTACACATATAGATCAACAATACAAAACAAAAGAAACTCTAAACTAGTAATAAATATTAAATAATAATAATGAAATTAATAGATTGCATCTGTAGATAACTATACAAAAAAAGAATCAATTGAACTCATGTTGCATTAAACGGTTTCCTTTTTCTATTTAGTGCTCAGTATTTGTATTTAAGTTTATCAAATATTGAACCTAGAGTAAAACTACAAAATCCTTCCTCTCACCAATCCTCATATGAAACTCAAATATTATTCGAACAAATAATCCCTATACACACTTCCTCACATACATCCTTACATCCTTGTCCCCCCTTTCCCCACCCTAGTCCCTGTATAACAACACAAACTGAAACTATTGAAGTCACTGAGTTTTTTGAATGTTATTTAAGAGTCATTTATCGATTTAAGATAACTCACATACTCAAAATTTTATGCATACATATAAATATTTATGTAATTTTAAATAAATAAAATTCAATTTTGACATCCGTTATAGCTGAAGAGGCGAACAGACCCTCCTCAGAGAACCGCAACGAGTTGAAACATATGTAAAAATTTCTTCTACGACGGCCACACATTAAAGCCAATTCAGAAAGTTTAAACCACAAACAGAATAAAAATAATATATAAATAAAATCAGTTTGCTACAACAAAAATCACAAAAGCCATGTAAAGTTTTATTTTGACCATGGTCATAGGGAAGACACTGACTGGGTAAGTGTATGCAGGAGACAGGCAAAACTAAGTGCAAAAGGGATAGGTCATTCATAACTAGGAAGTCGTTGGTTAATATGCATATTGCCTTAAGTGACTAACGGAGTCGTGATGGTAAGTGGAAATATATTTTGCTGCATGAGTTAGAAGGCAATTGGAGTATATATGAGTCAAAAGTTATGAAATAAAATCAAATTAAAATGTTAAGAAGAGAACAACATACTTTTTCGAGAGTGACCCAAACCAATATCAAACGGTTGCATTTGACCTCAGTAATTAAACCTTTAACTACAAATTGCTCGACTACGTCGCAACTTTTTTCATATTGGTTTGGAGTTTAATTTATTTTGGTAAAAAATCAAATCAAAGATTATGAATAAACGTGTGCAAAAATACTTTTGGGATAGTTCATGTCTTCGGAGACATACATAACATTTTTCAGGGGATAATTTTCTCTGAACATTTTAACCCTGTAGCTCCCACCCGTATGAGACATTTTAGGCCGAATATTGAAAAACAGATTAAAAGTCAACTAGAGGGGTAGAGGGTTAAAATGTTCTGAGAAATTTGTGACGTAGTGAAGCAAAATTGAGTTTAAGGTTTTGTTGCTGAGGCCAAATGATATTGTTTGATATTGGTTTCATTCACCCCCGAGACAGTGATCCACTGTTAGAATTACAGCCATGGTGGAAGTGGGCGGTGTCACTCCCCCTTTTAAAAAATCACTCTGACGGCTTTTCGAATAGACCGATCGATACGAAAATTTTACAAGTGGTACTCCTGAACTATCAGAGGTATGAGGATGAGATTTGAGATATATGTTTAAGGTGCAGCATGAATTACAGCCAGGGTGGAAATTGACTGTGCCACGCCCCTTTTAAAATAAACCGTTATAATTTGACGCTCTTACGGCTTTTCTAATTGACCAATTGATACGAACATTTTACAAATTAGTACAGATGACCAGCTAATAGTCCTTGGCTATATTTGGTTGTGATTGGATAAAGAGGCGTGGCACTGCCCATTATTATTATTATTATTTTTATTATTATTAGCCTTAAAAAGAACTTGACAACATATCTATATATATAAAAATAACTTGCATTGTGTTAGAAATTGATGTTCTCTGGAATGCGTGAACCGATTTTGTTTCTGCAAACTTCATATGAAAGGTGACGTTAATACCAAGGTTTTTATGTATAAACGGTCTTTGTATGTGCATTGGTTCTTGAGTTATAGCGAACACTGCATTCATTTCGAAACATGTATGTGTGTGTGTGTGTGTGGGGATGTGTGTATTGTTATAACGTATGGGCTCGAAAACGGCTGGACCGATTTTGATGAAATTTTCAGGGAATCTTCCGAATAACCTCCCAAGTAACATAGGCTAAACATTGTTTGAATTTTTCCACATTTAGGGGGTGAAAATAGCAAAAGGGATAAAAACTCCCCTTTCCTATATATATATGTTTGTATTTTTGCAACGTATGGACTCGAAAACGGCTGTGCCGATTTTGATGAAATTTTCAGAGCATCTTCAGAATAACCCCGCGGATAACATAGGCAATACAATGTTTGGAGTTTTCCACATTTAGGGAATATAAATTGGCAATTCGTTGCTATTCCATTTTACTCAAACCATTCATTTAATTTATATACTTAGCTATTGTAAATCACATCTTCGGGGATCTATGAAATAAACGGCTTTTCTAATAGACCGATTGATACGACAATTTTACCAAGTGGTACTGTTGACCTGTTGATAGTCCCTGGCTATATTTGGTTGTGATTGGATAAAGGGGCGTGGCACCGCCCATACAACTTGAAAATTAAAAGGGCTATATCTCATGAACTATCAGAGGTATGAAGATGATATATATATATGTGTTCCTCTAACTCCCATTGGAGCATAGGGCGTCAATATGAAAATGAGATTTGGTATATATGGTGTTGGAGCAGTATTAATTACATCCAGGGAGGAAGTGGGCGATGCCATGCCCTCTTTTCAAAAATCGCTCTAACGGCTTTTCTAATAGATCGATTGATACGAAAATGTTACCAAGTGGTACTGTTGACCTGTTGATAGTCCCAGGGTATATTTGGTTGTGGGGCGTTGGATAAAGGGGCGTGGCACCGCCCATTCAACTTGAAAATTAAAAGGGCTATATCTCATGAACTATCAGAGGTATGAATATGAGATTTGTTACATATGTTGTTGTTGCAGTATGAATTACAGTAAATGTGGAAATGGGTTGTTCCAAACCCTTTTTAAAACAAACGGTTAAAACTGTCAAAATTCCACAGTATATTTTATTATTCGCAAAAATCGTAACCAAAATCGGAATCTACGATGAATTTAAAGAAAATTTCACCAAAAAACTTTGTGTCTAAAATCAATTCCTAGCTCGCGTTGGAAAGCATGAAGATTTCAAATAAAGATTTTTTTGTTTTTAAATGAACACAAACCGAAAACTTCAGATATATATTTTCTGAGACCTTCTGCGTAAAACTGACTTCCCTACAAACGAAATAAGGTATTACAGAAGCAAATCTATGTATTTAGTAGTTTTTAAAAATCATTTTTCAGAATATTGGGCGGCATCCCCATAAAAAAAATCAAAAATATACTATTCTTTTCGACTTGGTCTCCAAACATCGGAATGATTGGTAAAAATTAGAGCCGGGCCCATTAGTCTGAAGTAACTGAATAATTGCTCATTGCTAAAAAAAATATCTCTACCTGAGGGTGCATATAATGAAGTGAAGTTGAGGTGCAGCTAATAGAAGCCATCGACGCTGTAGACGTTAGTGTGACAGGGGACTCGAATTTATCGAACCGACGTCTTTCTTAGCAACTCGGTCTCTGCAAATGCTGAGGAAAGATCTTGGCCCACATTCATATAAAATCCAACTGGTAGAAGAACTAGAGCCAGTGGGCGGTCAATTGATTTTTTTTATTTATCATGTCATTGCACATTATTTAAAGGAGAAATGGTTCCAACACGACGGTGTAACATGCCATACAGCGCGTGAGACCATCACTTTGTTAAGCCAAACGTTGGTGACCGATGTATCTCAAAAAATGTTAATACGAGTTCAATACAAAAATAGTATTCCGGATTATTCTTGATCCGTGTGAGAAGAAGACATGACAAAAGGAGTTTTTATGGCTAAAGGCATGAAGCTTCAAACGGAATTTTCATTTGCGGTCAATGGGAGAAGGCATAACAAAAATGTTTTTGTTATGACCAAAGAGATAGTTAGCATACAGATGGTTCATGCTACTACGGATCAAAATAAATAATTTTGATCTTTAGAGGAATGTCTGTTTCCGATTTTTGGAAGAAGTGGTTTTTCGCCCTACATACAGAAAAAACTTAATCTACATGCCGGCACTAAAGGTATGACTTTGCTGATGAACTTTTTATTAGCATTTACAACAATAAAACTTAATTGGTTAACTTTACTGTTAAGGAGTTACTTTAAATAAGTTACATAACTAAATAAACTCAATATATTATTGTCGAGCTTAAGTACTGTTTTCAAAGTACTTTGTAGACCTAAATGTGAAATATATTACAAGTTTATATGCAATAGCGAAGCATTGCCGGGCCCACTAGTATATTTATATATTAGTGTCTAAGTCAGAGGCCGAAATGATTAGAGATTTCCATTCGCTTCGATCTTGTGCGCACCGTCTCCAGTCAGTCCTACCAAGCAGCGTCAGTGACTCCTCCACCTGGTCCTTCCAACGCAGTCGCGGTCTCCCTCTTTTGCGACGTCCTCCGTGGTATTTTAAGAATACCTTTCCTTACCTTGATATTCGTAAGGGTACACCCGCAGAGACGAATTATCTTCGCAGGAATACCGAACTCAGACATGGCTTCGTATAGTGGATGCCTGATGGTAACTTTGTAAACGACAAAGAGATGGTAAGTGTAAATATCTGATCCGTCGTGGATTTGTCTGGTCTAAAGCCACACTGATAAGGTCGAATAAGGTTTTCCAAAATTGGCTTTAGACGTTCACAAAGTATGCTAGACAGGACCTTATACGCAATCTGTAAGAGGCTAATTCCACGGTAGTTTTTACACTCTCTACGGTTAACTTTTTTGTAGATTGGACATAGCGCACTGAGATTCCAATCCTCTGGCATGCTCTCCTGAAGCCAAATATTCTCTATGAGCTGTTGCAGGCCTAAAATAAGCTCATCTCCACCCACCTTAAACAACTCAGCTGCAAGACCATCAGCCCCAGCGAACTTGTTGTTCTTTAGGCGGGATATGGCAGTTGTTATCTCAGCTTGGCTCGGAGGTGGACACTCGATGTTATTATCTCGGATTGGTACACAGTCTTCATCAGCCGAGTTTTCAGACATCAATAGGCTGCAAAAGTGATCTTTCCATATTCTCATTACGCTCTCGAAGTCAGTAACCAGCTGACCACCCTTGTCTTTACAGGAGGGAAGACCTGTTCCATGTACCCCACCATTTATCTTCTGGTAGAATTTACGGGCTTCACCTCTGTTTCTGTATTCTTCAATACACACATTATTCCGCTCCTTCAGCTCTCGTTTTTTTTCGCCTGATGAGTCGAGTCGCTATATCTCATGTATTATCAGAGGTATGAAGATGAGATTTGGTTTTTATGTTTTTGGTGCAGCATGAATTACAGTCAGGGTGGAAGTGGGCTGTACCACGCCCCTTTTAAAATAAACTGTTATAACTGCCATAGTAATAGTTTGATGGTCCTCAAAGTATGTTGCAGTCCGCCTAGAGATATGAATAGGCTATTTGGAACCAAGTTAGTAAAAAGTGCCGAGGAGCTTTCCGCGCATTTCGATATTTTACTTTTAAATCATATCAAACAATTGTCCGTACATCAGGCTGTTGAGGACATATCGTAACGCCGCACAGTGGGGAAAAAAAGTTTTTTTGGACATTTGAAATTTTAAGCCGCAATTCTTGACCGATTTTCAAAATTCTTTTTTTGTGTTATTGGAAACAAAATTGTGCACAGAATGTACTTTTTTTATTCCGAATTCCTTACCGTAATTTTTTTAAAATTTGTCAAAGTCGATGAAAAAATAATTTTTGACTTTAATGTCAAATATTTTTTGGATTACGTGTAACATATTAAGGTTTTGGTCTTTTTAAATGAAAAGCACACCACTTAACCTACTTGTAAATACAAAATTGTATTTTATCAGAAGTTTAAAACTGCATTATTTTGGTACATATGAAAAAAAATTGCATTGCGACCTTAACCGATTTGGCTTATTTTTTACAGACGACTTTCTTAAAACATTAACAGGTTGTAAATTAAGTTTTGTTCGAATCAGATAATAATTATGACCAGGACATCGAGTTAAAGTGTGAAAATAGTGCCTCCACATATTTAATTGCAGTTGAGCCAAAAAAATGTTTTGTGTTATTTGTTCACTGAGTTTAATTCGTAACATAACTTAAACTTAATTTCCTTTTACACCCCATGAATGAGGTATGGGATAGCTTCTCGCGTTGTTGTGAATTAACACGCTTTCTATTTTTAGATTCACAACTAACGGCATCTACTTGTTTATCGACGAATGCAAACGTCACTGTTTGAGAAGCTTTTAGTAGACACGCCGATTGACTCGACACTAATACTGCGAAGTTGCTGTCGACAACATTCGAGGGGAGCCAACAATGAAAGAAAAATTTATGTATATTCTTTTTTTTCTTTTAAGATGACTGGAGCCAGGAGTTGAACCTGTGATCTCCCGCATGGTAGTCGCGTGTTCTAACCACTATGCCACGGCTGGTCCCAAATTCGTAACATAAGTTCCCATTAATTGAGGTCAGTTCGAAATTTTTAGAACACGTAATCCAAAAAATAACGGTAAGGAATTCGGAATAAAAAAAACGTACATTCTGTGCACAATTTTGTTTCCAATAATACAAAAAAAAATTTCGAAAATCGATCAAGAATTGCGGCCTAAAATTTCAAATGTCCAAAAAAAACTTTTTTTACCCACTGTGCGCCGACTAAAACAGTGAATGTTGTTAATTTACTGTACAGGCATGTGTGTTCCATTTCCTTTACAGGAAGCGAATCGGTAATAAATCTGAGTCGTACTGGAAAACAGCTTTTGTTTTATTGGGGGCACAATTTGAATTTTCATAGTATATCATTAACGAACACTTAAAAATAAACTATATGTGGGGTGTTTATTTTAGACGTATAGAACTTCTGATAGGGATAAGTGTAAATCTAGCTGTCATACAAATGAAGTGAGTTAGATTTTCTTACACTATACTTTGCAAATCACCATACAAAGACTTACACTAAAACAACTTATACAATTTATTGAAGATTATCTTCAAATGCGCGCTCTGTTCA
>CAXIUB010000075.1:0-13719 GCA_964034835.1 Muscina levida | reverse complement strand
AGAGCAAACTTTGGATATGGAAAGATAACTTCGGCAGCCTATTGAAGTCCGAAAGTTTGGTTGCTGAAGACTCTGTACCAATCTGGGCCGATAACACCGAGTGTCCCTCTCCGAACCAAGCTGAGACAAAACTGCCATATCACGCCTAAAATACAACAAAGCTGTAGGCGGAAGGTGACTCGATTCTTCAGGCAAAAAAACGAGAGCGGAAGTAACGGAATAGTGTGTGCATTCAAAAATACACGAATATAGGTGAAGTGCGAAAATTTTACAAGAAGTTAAATGGTAAGGTATATGGAGCATGTCTACCCTCCGACAAGGGCAAGGATGGCCATCTCGTTAAAAACTCCGAGAGCGTGCTGAGGATATGGAAAGATCACTTCTGCAGCCTATTGATGCCCGAAAACTCTGTTGCTTGTGAGGTTGAACCAGTCCCGGAAGATAACATCAAGTGTCCCCCTTCGAACTACATTGAGATAAAAACTGCCACATCCTGCCTAAAGAACTACAAAGATGCTTAGGCTGATGGTTTTGCAACTTTGTTGTTTAAGGTGGGTGGAGAAGGGTAGTTGGCTTTAGGAGAGCATGCCAGATGATTGGAATCTGAGTTTGCCATGTTCGGTCTACAATAAGGTAGGTGAGTGAAAAACTACCGTGGAATAAGCCTCTTACCGTTTCCGTATAAGGTCCTCTCTATCATTCTGAGTGAACGTCTAAAGCAAATTGTGGAAACCCTGATTAGACCTTATTTGTGTGGATTTAGACTAAGAAAATCCAGTAAGGATCAGATATTTACACTACGGCAGATTCTGAAGAAATCTGCCTTACCACCTCTTTATCAATTACATAGCAACCTTCTATTGGAACTGATTTATCTGCGCTGATGATCTATCTATTCGATATAAAGAGAGGTCTTAAACAGGGTGATGGTTTGTCATGTATACTTTTTAATATAGCGATGGAGAAGGTCTTGGGGAAGTAGCGGTAGACATGTTTGACACTATATTTAATAAGAGTCACATGCTACTCGAATATGCCGATAATATCGACATTATTGGTCAAACGATGCGAGAGGCGATAGCTGGGTTCCCATATGTGGAAAGGTAGTCAGTGAAAATGGGTTTGGCAGTGAATGAGTATAAGACGAAGTTGATGATATCATCGAACAAATTGTCTTCCCATTAGGGCAAAAATAAAAAAACAATAGTGTCAGCTTATAAATAAAACTGAGAATATTGAAAATACATGTATGTAGCAGTATGAGGGTGAGTTAGGTAATTTATATATGAGACACCAGAAGGGGTGTAGCAAAAGTTTTGTGTTTTAAGGATTTGTCTACTATTACAAAATAAATAAAAGGACCACATTTTAGTATCCTCCAGTTGTCCGTTAAGAAGTTATGGGTGAAATATTAATTTTCCACGAATAGGTAATTTTGTATGGGAGGTACTAGGTGGGGGACTATTCTTCCCACTTACAATCCCATTACAATGTTTTGGAAAATATTAATCTAATATGTATAAAAATGAATTTTGGAAAATATAATCTGTTATATATTTTTTACGTTTTGGATTGAATGCGCGGAGTGGGCATTGAAAAATATTTTTTTGGGCTAGAAATATCAAATTTGGTACACAGCTTGTACTCGAGACTTCAGATTCAAATTTGCAGACGAAACTTTCATTTCCGATCTGTGGGCGATACGGCTGTGGCAAAACTGTATTTTAGCCCTAGAGATATAAAATGTGGTACACAGGTAGTACTCGGCAGTACTGGTTTAAATTCTCAGTGGGCGAATGGGCGTGGCTAAGCTGTATTTTAGTCCTAGAGAGATAAAACTTGATATATAGATATTACATGGTACAAAAATTGTAAATTTTCCATCATAATCCATGTGATATTTAGTTAGCCCTAACCTACAAAAGACATGTGTATAAATTTGACAACAGTCGGATAATTAGTTTGTGAGTTATAGCATTTTATGTGGAGCAACTAGAGTTTCTCTTTTTCCCGGACTTTTCGTTTCCCGGGAAACCGGGAAAATTTTTTGCCTTTCCCGGGATTCCCGGGAATTCCCGGGAAATTTCGCGCAGTAGAAAAACAAGACAAACTATGTTAATTTTTTCAATTTTGCAGTATGTACATTAGACCGTATCACCTTACAGGCACACAAAAAAAGTTCTCCGTACACCAGCGAATATGAAACATAGTTCCAAGGACATTTCAAAAAAATTTTTTTTTATTTTTTTTGACGAACGTAGGGGTCGCCTTTTTAGTTTTTTCGTTATATCTTCCGTATTAACAGTCCGATCTTAAAGCTTGATACAGCGAATTTTTTGTCTCAGCGAGGCCAATATTTTTGCTCTTAGGTCCATCGACCTCAAGTGTACCGTTCTAGTACTTACACCCCAAATCTAATTTCCTACCCCCCTATTGTGACACCCTAATGATAGAAATTTATAGCTCGCAAAAAACCATAAAACTTTTGCGAAGAAAGTATCTCGATTAATACAGCACAACTATCTAAAAAATGCTTTTATAAATTCATTGTTGCCGATCGTAGGGGTCACCTTTTTAAATTTGTCATAGCTTCAGTATTTACATTCAGATATTAAAATATGATATAACGATGCGTTTGTCTGTGGCAGACCAATTTTTTTTAATTCAAAAGTCTTTGATCTCAAATTACCTTTACTACTAACAAAATTTGTCCACCCTTAAAATGTTTTGTTATCGATGATAACGGATGCGATAGTGCGTTATATGGCTATATGGATGCAACTGGATGCATTCGTCAAATATTCGGTCCACAAGTTGTTAAGTTTATAAACTTCAAAAGTGACTCATACTTTGCCGAGGGTTTTGTTCATGTAGTACTTGAATCTGCCATGGCGGTCACCGACAAGCAACGCATGGGCCACATTTTATCTAAGCCCGAGAGCCGTCAAAAATATAGCCAACTTAAATCACGTCGAGGTATGATCGACTAAAATTTCTATTATTTTACTTTGCTTTTTGTTGCTAATTCCTTGTTGTGTAATTTGAGGTATGATGTAAAGGTTACTTCAGGTCAGAGACTTTTGAATTAAAAAAATTGGTCTGCCACAGACAAACACATCGATATATCATACTTTAATATCTGAATGTAAATACTGAAGCTATGACAAATTTAAAAAGGTGACCCCTACGATCGGCAACAATGAATTTATAAAAGCATTTTTTAGATAGATGTGCTGTATTTATCGAGATACTTTCTTCGCAAAAGTTTTATGGTTTTTTGCGAGCTATAAATTTCTATCATTAGGGTGTCACATTATGGTGGTAGGAAATTAGATTTGGGGGGTAAGTACTAGAACGGTACACTTGAGGTCAATGGACCTCGCTGAGACAAAAAATTCGCTGTATCAAGCTTTAAGATCGGACTGTTAATATGGAAGATATAACGAAAAAACTAAAAAGGCGACCCCTACGTTCGGCAAAAAAAATAAAAAAAATTTTTTTTGAAATGACCTTGGAACAATGTTTCATATTCGCTGGTGTACCGAGAACTTTTTTTTTGCGATACGGTCTAATGTACATATTGCTCATTTGGTGCAAGACCGTCATATCTCAAAAAAAATCGATTTCGAGATAAACGCGTTTAAAGTTTTCAATTTACACCCAACTTGTACGAAATGGAGGAATATAAAAAGCTCTCATGCGGTGTGTATGAAAGATATTAATATGAATTTTTTACGCAACATGAAGTATGATTAAATGAACAATTCAACTGATGTTGGGCTTATTGCCAGAAGAGCATTCAATTAAATAGTGACATTTTCCGTTGCTTTTCCACTTGCTTCGTAAAATTGTAAATCCCTTTTTATCGAGTTATTAAGTAGTCTATTACTTGATGCAACATTTGCATTTGTGATGGCATCGGTTAAAATATCCTCAAATGGTCTTTCGGTACTGATGTCACAAATAGGAATTTTGTCTGATTCCAGAACTTTGTCGATAACGTTTTCTTCAAAAAATCGAGTATAAATAAGCAGTATAAGAAGCAGTTTGATATAAGTTATTAGCATTCTTATCAAATACTGTTGGATCTTTAAGATACTTCACTAAAGAATAAAGTCACTTGTCCCTTCTTTCTTCAATTTGCTTCTTTAAAGCTTGTAAAATTTCCTCTGCCAAGGGTGTTTCAATTTCCCGGGAATCCCGGACGAATTTCCCGGGAAACCGGGAATTTAAAATGACCGGGAATCCCGGGAATTCCCGCCCGGGAAATCCCGGGAGAGAAACTCTAGGAGCAACTTTTCTTATTGTGAAAAAAATCGATAAAAAGGAATTTTGCATGTTGATAAAATATTGCTTTTTAAAGGGAAAAAATACAGTTGAAGCAAAAACTTGGCTTGATAACGAGTTTCCGTACACTGCCCTAGGAAAATCAACCATCAAGGACGGTGAACGCAGTGGAAGCCCAAAAAAGGTTGTTACCGACGAAAACTTTAAAAAAAATCTACAAAATGATTTTGAATGACCGTAAATTGAAATTGAATGAAATAGCAGGCACTCTTAAGATATCAACTGACTGTGTACATCATATCATTCACGAATATTTGGGCGTAAGAAAGCTCAGTGCAAAGCGGGTGCCGCGCGAGTTCACTTTTGACCAAAAACAAGTTGGTGAAAACGATGACAAAAATCCATGAATTGGGCTTCGAATTGCTTCCGCATCTACCGTATTCTCCAGATCTGGCCCCCCAGTGACTATTTTCTGTTCTCAGATTTCAAAAGAATGCTCACTGGGAAGAAATTCTCGTAGAATGAAGAGGTGATAGCCGAAACTCAAGCCTATTATGAAGAAAAGGACAAATCGTACTACAAAAATGAAATCGAAAAATTGGAGAGTCGCTATAATCAGTTTATCACCATAGAAGGGAACTACGTTGAATAAAAAAAACGAATTTTGCCCAAAACATGTGTTTTACTATGATAGGCCGGGGACTTTTTATTTGATTATGTGGAAAATGGTAAAAATATAAATTTTTGTATTTTTACGGGTAGAGTTGTTCCGCATTTTCTTTCTACTATTCAATATCTACTACTTTGTTTCAGACACAAATGAGAAAGTCCGTATGGTATACCGAAATATAACGGTGTTAAAATATAGAAAAAGTGCTAAAAATCCACCTTGAGCTAAAAAAACTCGTATGGCCAGTATATTATTACTGACTTGACAAAACGAATGATACAGAAGTTCATATTTTTGGGTTAACTTTCACGTGCAATTCTCAGCATTGAGTCCTAAAATCGTGTGTTGTATTGGGTAATGATTAGGGCGACCATTTTTCAGCACGAAAAAAACGGTTTTCAGCACTTAAAACAGCATGAAAAACCTTTGAAACAAGCACGATAGATTTTATTTTCAGCATTTAAAAATTTTTTAATTTATTGAAAAAGAAACAAATAACAATTTCACATCTATTAAAGAAGTAATAAAAAACAATAAGTAAATTAACAAAATTATTCAGTCGGGTATTCATACAAAGAAAGTAATTTTCAAACCAAAAAAAAATTCTTAAATTGAGATTATACCTTGGTCAATGTCACGATTACAATTAAGCACTAAGTGCATTTTTAAATTTTCCAAGGTGAAAATTTTACGCTGGTTTGTAAAAAAATTTCCATATATAGAAAAAACACGTTCCACGTCACTCGATGAAACGGGAGAGTATTTAAAAAGTGTTGATTCAGCAGGCGAATATTTTCCGATAAACCACAAAGTGATTTCCAGGATTTTGCGCAAGTACGGCAGTCATATTTTTAAAACAATTTTTATCAGATGTTTTTCTATAGCATGTTGAATTGATTGTATTGTTTCCAAGCTTTCATTCAATGGCAACCCGCTTGACTCAAATTTTGTGATGGGATGCCGGATGCACTTAAAGTTTGTTTTTATGAAGGAAATGTCGGATTACAAATTTTCATAAGAAAGAACCTCTTTGCTTTATCGCAATGCTTCAGAATCATTTTCGTTAAACCATTGAATGACTTCCCTTATGTCTTCCAAAAAATTAGTATAATACTCCGCTGCTTCCAACCACGTTCCCCATCGTGTCGTTGTTGGTTAGAGGCACATTAGGTTACATTAGTTTAAATTTTTGTTTTCGATAAAGCGCCTGAAAACTATAGGAATATAACGAATCGAACAATCTAAGCTATCGATAAAAATAGGGCTATTACAAAATCTTGAACACAGGCTGTGTGTAAAATAAGAGGATAGTTTGCAAATTGAATTCTACCTGTCATATTTTTATGAACCGCAAGGGCTTGTGATATGTTAAAATTTTCAATTGATAGAAACATATCTTATCAAAATGTATAAAAAATTTAAATAAGGGCAAAAACAGCATGAAAAAGCACAAACCTTTTAAATAAGCAAGATCGCTTGAAATCGTTAAATTAAGCAGCATCAGCAATATTCAGCATATGCTGAAAATTGGTCGCCCTAGTAATGATATAAGAAAATTTTAAAAAATATGATAATGAAAATTGAGGTGAAGTTTTTTGGCGACAAAAGTATAATTTATTTAGAACATACACGACTATTATGAGGGTGACCTGAGTTCACGAAATGTTACAGATATCTACATGTCTTTAATCGACGGCTTCTCGATCGTGGTAGACATCACCAAACCTTTAAACTGTAATACTCATACATCGACCGATATTCAAATAAAAATATTAATATAAAAACCTTTGCATCACAAAGAAATCTCGCCCAATTAATTGAAACAATAGCTTTAAAACTGCTATAATAAAGACTGACCTTAATACCGATAATAAATCGGACAATATTATAAGAAAAACAATCATAGCTGATGCAGTAAAAACAATGATATGCATTGCCCAATTTGCTACTATCGTTATTGCAATAGAATCGTCCATCAGACATTTAGTTTTTGTTGTTTTTTGTTTTGTCTCTACTATTTGTTTTTGCTGGTCTCGGCCGTCCGCCTTGTGTTATTTCATTAACGACCATCGAAGGACGGACAATTGTGCGGCAATGCACACGCATTTGTGGAGAGCCACAATGAATGTGTTCAAATTTATGTTAGCTGTTAAATTAAAAACATAACGAATTGCATATTGAATGTGCAAATTAATTTTTTCCCATAATTTTTATTTGTGGTTAAAAAGTGGTAAATGCAACAGCAAGAGAGAAAAAAACACTCTCACACACACAAGTGCGATGCGAATGCCCCGTCGAAGTGACCGTAGCACAGAACTTAAAGCGGCATTGGCCAGTTTAAATACGTGTTAAATTAAAAAGTTTGTTAATTTTTTTTTTTTTGTATTATTTGAACACCTTATAAAAGGCTAGAATGTTAAATTGTTGATGTTATATACATTTGAATAGTATATTTAAATTGTGTTCAAGCTAAATGCATAAAGCAAATACAGAACAGCTTCGCAGAGTAAGACTCAGAATAAATGTTTTTTTAAATCGACTATTTTAATAATAGTTGGATCATAATACATCCAAGATATATGGTGGGAATACTGATGTTAACTTTTAGTGTGGTAAGCGACGAACCCTGCTGGCAGACATTCGCCACCAGGTCCGAACTCTCTATACCAATGATGGGTACACACATAAAAGCTCATATTACGAAACGTCAATGATAGAAACCTGAAGTGGCTGCACCGAAAGTGCTGTATACAGAAGCTGCCAGTATTCGACTAGCGGATCTTTACGCCAAGTACTAGGTTGAACAACCAATAACATCATATTGAAATACTTATACACAACGCCGATTTATGCACGTCACGATGTCACGATGGATGTTAACGGCAATAAGTGTTAAGATGTGAAGTCATAGTCGGCAAGAAACTTCGACATCGGATCTCGCGGCTTAAACCTGAAGTGTAAGTGGACGATTCACAACTAACCGCATCAAGGCGAAATAATTTTACATTACAATGATTTGTGGGCCTTAACAGCGGCAGTATAGTATGTTTGTGTGCGATATAGCCCACCATTTGATCCGATCGTCAAGGTGATGCTAGATGTGAAACATACAGCAAATCACGCTAGTTTGTGTACATGCTCCGACGCACAGTGGGGAAAAAAAAGTTTTTTTGGACATTTGAAATTTTAGCCCGCAATTCTTAACCGATTTTCAAAATTATTTTTTTGTATTATTGTAAACAAAATTGTGCACAGAATGTACGTTTAGCCAAAGTCGATGAAAAAATAATTTTTGACTTCAATGTCAAATATTTTTTGGATTACGTGTCCTAAAAATTTCGAACTGACCTAAATTTATGTGAACATAAGTTACGAATTAAACTCAGTGAAAAAATAAGACAAAAACATTTTTTTTGGCTCAACTGCAAGTAGATATTTGTGGGCACTATTTTCACACTTTAACTCGGTGTCTTGCTCATAATTATTATCCGATTAGAACAAAACTTAATTTGCCACCTGGAAATGTTTAAGGAAAGTCGCCTGTAAAAAATAACCCAAATCGGTGAAGGTCACCTTGCCATTTTTTTGCATATTTACCAAAATAATGCAGTTTTAAAACTCTGACAAAGTAAAACTTTGTTTGTACAAGTAGGCTAAGTAGTGTGCTTTTCGTTTAAAAAGACCAATTCTTTAATATGTTACATCGTCCGTCAAAATAAAGAAACTTGTGTAACGCCTAAACGCTTTTTAAATTTCACTACTAAAATTAACCCAAAAATCGATATATTTCCTGAGGAAATTGGAAAATTTTTAGTTACACTCTCTTATTTTTATTTATGTATCAAAATATCATAGGGCATACATAATTAAGCCTACTAATACATATGAAATGTTTATATTGCGATTTTAAGCCCTATATATTGCAAATATATTTGAATTTTGTATATGTGTTTAAGAAATTTCCTTATTTTGACAGATGACGTAACATTTTAAGGTATTGGTCTTTTTAAAGGAAAAGCACACCACATACCCTACTTGTAAACACAAAGTTTTATTTTGTCAGAAGTTTAAAACTGCATTATTTTTGTACATATGCAAAAAAATAGCATGGTGACCTTCACCGATTTGGCTTATTTTTTGCAGACGACGTTCTTAAAACCTTTTCAGGTTATAAATTAAGTTTTGTTGTTATCGGATAATAATTATGAGCAGGACACCGAGTTAAAGTGTGAAAATAGTGCCCCCACATATATACTTGCAGTGGAGCCAAAAAAAATTTGTTGTCTTATTTTTTCACTGAGTTTAATTCGTAACTTATGTTCACATTATTTGAGGACAGTTCGAAAGTTTAAGGACACGTTATACAAAAAATATTTGACATTAAAGTCAAAAATTATTTTTTCATCGACTTTGACAAATTTTAAAAAAATAACGGTAAGGAATTCGTAATAAAAAAAAACGTACATTCTGTGCACAATTTTGTTTCCAATAATACAAAAAAAGAATTTTGAAAATCGGTCAAGAATTGCGGCCTAAAATTTCAAATGTCCAAAAAAACTTTTTTTTCCCCACTGTGCGACGGAAGCCAAATACGAGGACATTAAAGAAACATTCTAAGAGATTTTGGAGAAATTATATGAGATTTTAATGTTAAAATAGGACGGGAAGATGCCCTTGATTCAGCAGTCGGCAAAGAAATCCACAAGGCAACCAGAATATACCTTGATCGAAAGACAAGAAGAAACCAGATTGATCACATGATAATCAATGCAGTGATGTTTCAAGCAATACACAGTACAACACATGATTTTGGGACTCAATTCTGAGAATTGCACATGAAAGTAACCTCAAAAATAAGAACTTCTGCATTATTCGTTTTGTCACTTTGGCTGCCTTAATAATTACATGGCTATACGAATTTTTTCGTTCAGAGTGGATTTTTCGCTCTTTTTCTATATTTCAACATGGTTACATCTCTTCATTGATGTTTTGCTTTTGCAAATACAACTTTACTCAAAATTAACTTAATTTGTTTTTATTGTAACTAAGGAAGCATAAAATGACCTAGTAATTGTGGGTTAAACGGTATTATGCCGCAATAAGGTATTTATTAAGGTCATAGCATCATAATATGTGACGATATGAAATTTACAAATGTCAGAGCGTATGAGTTATGTGGAATTTTATTTATTACTCATACGTAAGTCAGTATATACGAAAGTAAGTGTAAAATCGCGTTTAGACACAAGGAATCTGTCGAAAAATTTGTCTGTAAGGGGTGTTATCGATAACGAATTGCTAAGAAATTTTATTTGTCGACAACCGTTCACCCACAACATTTTCTCGCACCGCCTGAGACATAAGTTGCAGTATCGTATGTCATCTACGATTCGTGTGTATGACGGCGAGCACATTTTAGTTTTTTTTCTCTACGAAAGAAACATAATTACGTTATCGTTATTATAAAATCAGCACTAACTGAACTTATCACAAAATAAATCCACAAATCTCAAAATCTCAAACACAAGTAGACGCAATGGGTATTCGGAGAGAACAAAAGTTCCTTAGTCATTGTTTTACATACTGTAGTCAAAAAACTTAACTTAAAAAACTTAATTTCCCTTTGCACCCCATGAATGAGGTATGGGATAGCTTCTCGCGTTATTGTGAATTAACACGCTTGCTATTTTTAGATTCACAATTAACGGCACCTACTTATTTATCGACGAATGCGAACGTCACTGTTTTGAGAAGCTCTTACTAGACACGACGATTGAATCGACGCTTAATACTGCGAAGTTGCTGTCAAACAACATTCGAGGGGAGCCGACAATGAAAGAAAATTTTATTTATTTTTTCTTTTAAGATGACTGGAGCCAGGTTTGAACCTGCGATCTCCCGCATGGTAGTCGCGTGTTCTAACCACTATGCCACGGCCGGTCCCACTGTAGTCAAATACGTTTTTGATAAACATTTACATGTAAAAACATTGATAACTGGCCCAAAAGTCCTAAAAAAAAGATTTTTTTTAAGGAAATAGTGGGGTTTGAGAGCTATTTTATATCCCTAAATATGTTCAGACTTGATTGGTTTGTTTAGAGTAGTTATTTGTTGTTGCGTAAACTACAATTTTCTTAATGGACTATGCAAAAAATCTAGATTCCCTACGACATACTAAAAAAAGTAA
Source organism: Muscina levida (assembly GCA_964034835.1). Taxonomy (NCBI): domain Eukaryota; kingdom Metazoa; phylum Arthropoda; class Insecta; order Diptera; family Muscidae; genus Muscina; species Muscina levida. The sequence continues at coordinate 2,575 of CAXIUB010000075.1, read as the reverse complement.
AAAAATAGAAGTTTTTTCGAAGTTATTTGAAATAATACAATGGAAGTCTATTTTTTTGGGAAATACTATAATAGTAATTTCTTAAGCGGACCATTAGCTACAACTTTGCCAAAGGATAGATAGCGCTGTATTCAAAACTGTAGGAACTGTTGCACAGAGGGGCGAAATCACAAAAAATGGAGATTAATTAAACCACTAATCCGATTTTAAAAATTCTTTCACTATTAGAATGCTACATTATCACTGAGTGACATATGCTAAACATCTTTTGGAAAAGTGGGCGGTGCCACTCCTCCCTTAATAAAAATCGCTTTAGCGGCCATAGTAAAAGACCGATTGTCATAAAACTTTCCAAATGTTGTACTGTTGACCTGCTATAGTCCTTCGCCAGACATGGTTATGATTGGACAAAGGAGCGTGGCATCGCCCATATAATCTGAAACTTAAAACGGATATATCTCATGAACTATCAGAGGTATGAAGATGAGATTTGGTATATATGTTGATCGTACAGTACGAATTACATCCAATGTGGAATAGGGCGGTGCCACACCCCCTTTTCAAAAATTGAAATGGCTCAGTCGACTTTTTTTTTGGAAAAAAGTAACACAATTTTTACTTAGTAATTAAATTTATTTTTATTATATACGTAGACGAAAGGGGGATAATTGTATCGTACATGTAATATATGGGGCTCAAAGCAGATATTAAAATTGTTCGATCGTGCAAGGATGTGTCTGGTGAGCGTTTTGTTCAAAAATTTAAATAGCGTGTTCCTTCAAGTCTACAAAATAGGAAAAAAAATTATACATAAGTATTTATATATATGTCGAAAGTCATATGCCGAAAGTCATCATACTTTAAAGCATCACCCTCGATATAATCATTGTCGTCATATGTATCATGATTTGTGCCTTCTGTTGCCACGTTCGTCAAAACTTAAGGCGAAACTAGTAGATCTACAACTGATTTTGGAAGTTGGTGGATTTTTTTTCGGCAATTTTGTTTTACCAGATAGGATTGGATCTGAACTTAGTAGGAACCTATTTAATATGTTCCGATTGCAATCCTCCCGACTATATTTGCTAGAAAAAGGTTCTCTGTAGTTTTTAAAATCTTTGTTTCGGGTTTCCTGGGCTTCCTCAGACAGTTCACCGATCTGTAAAAGCGCATGCGAAATGATTTATGGGCCATGTATTAAAAACTTATTTATGTCATTGTAACACACAGTTGCCAATGATATACAAAAATACAAATTATAACAACGAAAACGAAGAAAATTCAAACAAAAGACAAGAACTGATGTTCTTTGCTTGAGTGACTATTTTTACAATTAATTTAATAAAAAAATTTCGCGCAAAAACGCGCAACATGTTATTACTGAATATGAAAGCCTAGGAACTGTATTTTCTTAAAAAATTAATATTTGAACGCCAACTGACACTATTCATATTTAAATATCCACGAATATTTTGATAACAGCCAAAATTTAGACATATTTAAAAAAATATACCTGAATTTAAAGATTACATTGTAAAAGTATTACTTTTGGCTTGCGAAAAGCTATGTATTAAGCGTCGAAATATACCGAATTTCAAAAAATTCTATTGTGCGTGAATAATATAAAAATTACTTAACTTTAATACAATGCAGCTTGACAAGTAAAATACATATGACATTTTCAGCAGTGATGTAGAATTTTATATACTTTAATCGCATACTAAGTATTTTTTAAAAAATCAAAATTTAATTTTTCAATTAATCTCCCTTTTTTGCGATTTTGTCCCTCTGTGTGTTGGCCAAAAACTGACGTCACCTTTTTTCGAGGGACCCAAGGGTTTTCAAAATGTTTAGGGGGCCAATAAATAAAATTGGTAGCCAATCTATATAAAACAAAGCTAGGGTTTTACTCACCTCCGGTAGTACTATTGAACCTGTTTAGTCACGTTCGGGGGTTTTTCAAAAAGTTTGAATTTGTGTCATAGTGTTAATAATGCAGCCAAAGTGACAAAACGAATATTGCAGAAGTTTTTATTTTTGGGGCTATTTTCACGTGCAATTCTCTGAATTGAGTCCCAAATCAATGAGCTGAAAAATGTTGTACTGTGTTAAGGACGTGAGTGTGATAGGCGTTGTAAATATTTAATTGAATCAACCCCTACTTGCAATCACGGAAGGCACGCGATTAAATAGAGCTAATGCTGCTTGTAACCAAATTCAAAGTAAGCTAGACATCACAAAGCTGAATACCAACGAGATAGCCGATGCCTACTCCAATCAACTTTCTTAATAATTTCAAACAAATTCTGATGTTACTGACACACAATTGCAGTATATTGCGAACTCTATGACCGCTATCGCAAACCCTGGTACGGTGAATAATGTCGTGTATTGTCTGTGGAAAAGGATGCTGCATATTAGGCAAAACTGCAGCATATGCCAACGCGTGCGGTGACGGAACGATATAATGAAAAGAGGTGAAAGCTTCTACTGGCAATTACAGGGATAGAGGTAAAGCGCGAAAGTTCTACACAAAGGCTTTTGAACAGGGATCCCCACCCGAGAGCAGCATAAA
>CAXIUB010000074.1:0-78683 GCA_964034835.1 Muscina levida | reverse complement strand
CCTCCATCAATCCCACTACAAATGAACTGCACTACATTCAAAACAGCATCTTCAGTACTACAACCCTTTCGAAATCCAAATTGATAATTGTATAAAAAAGTATTTTCCTCCATATAAAATAGAAGTTTATCATAAAGAATCTTCTCAAATATTTTATCAATTGTAGAAAGAACAGCAATAGGTCTATATTTATCTATATTTGTTGCATTAACCTCTTTCGGAATTGGAACTATTTTGTGCACTTTTAAGACGTCAGGGTACATTGAACTGTTAACGATTTTATTACAAATATCTTTAAATATCGGGATTATAATATCTCTACATTCTTTTACAAATTTAGGCGAAATACCATCAAAGCCTGGGCTTTTATTATCTTTCAAATTTTGGATTATTTCAAACATATCATCATCATTAACGTTACAAAGTGTAAAACGATGAGGTGACTGTGAAAGAGTCCGTAAAGAATTGAATCCATCTCCAGGATAAATTTCAATTTCCCTTTTAAGATTTTCCACACTCTTAATAAAATATTTATTAAGACAATTCGCTTTATCTTGGTCACATATTATTAATTGCCCTTGAGAATCCTTAAGGTTAATGACGTTACTCTTTGTTCGACCAAGAGTACTATTTATAAATTTCCACGATTTCCTAGGATCATTACCTGCCTTCAATAAATTTCCAGCGTAATAATCAACTCTACACTTTTTTGCAGACATTTTTATAACTTTGCTGATTCGCCTTAAAACATCATTAACCTTCTGTTTGTTTTTGATTTTTGTCTTTTCCTTAAAAGTTTTTCTTTAAATAAAATTAAATCTTGAAGATTCTTATTAACCCATGGAGTTAACTCAAAACGCACCAGTTTTTTACATTTAGTTACACAGTTGAATTATTTATAGCACCTTTAATACAATGCACCAAGACGTTTGTTAATTCTGAAGAATTAAATGATTCATAGTTGACAGGTAAATTATTACGCAAGTATTCTCTAGCCTTTTCATAGTCACAGTGTGTCTTTTCAATCTCAACAAATTCATTCCTCATTAAATCTTTCTTAAATTTACAGCAAATTATATTGTGATCAGATAAATTATATTCAACTGAATCAACGTAAATTTCTTCAGAAAAATTGCTAAAAACATGATGACATGATTTGGTTGCGTTTTTCGAAGTTATCGTGCGCACCAGCCGGACAGCCAGACAGACAGACGGAAATGGCTCAAACGGCTCAAAAAAGTCATGAATTGAATTTGGTTCAAAGATACCTAGAGTCTTAAGTGACTCCTTCTATGTGTTACACTTTTGGGTCGTATCAAATGATATATACCCTCATCCCTAAGGGTGATAGTATAATAAGTTATATTCACGTTCTTTTCAATTTATAAAGATAACTTGTCATATATGTCTGTTTTTGCCTCGAAACTGCAAACAATATGTCTCTTCTTTATTTCTCTCTTTGACAAACCTTATTTAAAATGAACCTCGCTCGAGAATACTTCGAGATACTGCACTTTACTCTATGACATTGACTCATACTTATAGTCATCTTCTCTTGAATATTTGCATTTCAAATTATTAAAACTAAATATAAATAATGTTTTTCTTACAAATAGACACAATCTTTATATAATTGAAATAAATGTTTCATTACACAGTATATTAAATAATTTATAAATTAAATTTATTGGTAACTAGCGGACCCGGCGAACTTCGTCTCGCCCCAATTTTATGCCTTTAGATAAACTCAGTAGAGAATGTTTGATAAACAATGTTTTTTGATTAGTTTTCCGCCGCAAAAACAAACAACGAAGGCGGTTCTCCAAAACTCGAAAAGGCAACGTTCAACTGACCGGACATAAAACAGGGAAATTCGAGATTAATCTCATATACTTCCAACGATTGGCCTTGTGATTTATTGATTGTCGTCGGTGAATTGAAATGGATGATCAGTTGGAATTGGCTAATTCGTAAGATAAGGACTACCTCTTCTTTGAATTTGTTCTTTATGACGAAATCACATTTTTTATCAGATTCTTGACGGACAACCGCGTACCGTTGCACAATTTCGGTTGATCAGATTCCGCAATATGATTATGATCGATCCCACCCTTATCTGTAAATTATGCGGCATATTAAGCGAGTGGAAAATTCGGTCGGATTGTTGGTCACTTCATCCTTTACGGTCACGCTGTAAACAGATTTGTACGAATGCAGTTCTCAAGCGATTTAACTTTCTAATTTGAAATTGTAGCTATTAATGTAGTTATTCTTCTCTGCTAGTAACATACTGCCGTAAATTAATCCAATCGAGAGTTTATAATTTTGTGCAATGTCATGAGTTACTTTTTTCAACGATGTGAACTGGCAAAAATTTGCTGGGAACGATATCAATTCAGTCGAAACATTAAACCCGAATTTGGCCATTGCCAAGCGCTTGTTTCGGGAATTCAGCAGAAGATGGGAGGTTCTGAGCCCCTAATTTTTTGGTCAATTACAACTTCTTGACGTTTTCAAGCATGGTTTTAGTAAATCAGCAGCATTAGACATTTTGAGCAAAATCATAGCCCCACCAAATCGTTTTAAATTCCCTCGTAAATCCTTTATCGTTCGGTCAACTACTTCCAAAGCTCATTTAGTCGTTATCGAGCATTCATCCGTAATGTTGATTTGGCATTCCCGCATCTACTTCGCCGTTGAGAAATTCTTGGTCATTGTATACTTTGGCTTTTCAACCGTGAGAAGATTCATCGACAGTTTTAAAGTAGAATTTGCAGTTCAAATGCCTTCCAACAATGTGACAGGTATGCCAGAGGATGCAGCGGCTAACGTTATTTGAGATCTTGACCAAATTGTTGCCGGAATCAACAAAAAATGTCTTAGGTGCCCCACTCGGAGCATCATTCGAAAAGCCATTCCATAACAACTGCACACAAAATTCCATGCAAAAAACCAATTTTAGATTTTTTCAATTTCCCGACTTTTTCAAAAGATTTTCCCAAAATTATCTTGCATAAAACCCTCACACCAATTACGAACAATTGAATAAAAATTGAAAACAAAATGGGCCAGCTATTCTCCCTTGATGAATTACTACACAGTGCTTACACCGTTTTTAAACATATAGATTTCACAATAAACCGAATTTTTCCAAGCAGCACAACGAATTTTCCACCTTTACGACGTCTAAAATCATCAAATCAAGCGAAACAATGAAAAATTTCGATGAAAAAATTCAAAATTTTCGAGTTATTTCAAGAATTTTCCGAGTTTTCCACCAAGAATTTTTCAATTTTTCCATTCGAAAAGTCATTTCGGAATGATTATCCGAAATTTTCACATTTACATCATTCAAAATTATCAAAACACAATAAAATGTAATATTTCGTCGAAAAAAATTCAAATTTTGGAATTTTTCCATAATTTTCCAACCAACATTTTCTGTTTTTTCAGCCGAAAAGCCACTACGGAACAATTGCACACAAAAAGTTATACAAAAACTCAATTTGCGATGCAAAATGTTTCTGAAAAAATCCAAATTTTTCGAGTTTTTCCGGAATTTTCCGAGTTTTCCACCGAGAATTTTTCTATGTTTCCATTCGGAAAGTCATTTCGGAATAATTATCCAAAATTGTTCACTGTTACATCGTCCAAAATTATCAAATCATACGATAATATGCAAAATTTCGACGAACAACAAATTCAAACATTTTAAATTTTTCCGGAATTTTCCGCATTTTACAACAAAAATTTTCCATTTTTCTACTCGAAAAGACATTCTGTAACAATTGCACACAATATTCCATACAAAAAGGCAATTTTCGATTTTTCCAATTTTCCGACTTTTCCGGAAAATTTTCCCAAAATTTTCTTTCACATAAACCTGCTCCTGCCAATAACGAACAACTGAAAAAAAGTTTGAGCAAAATCGGATCAGCCGTTCACAATTGATGAATTACTATAAATTTTTGCCACCATTTTTATATATATAGATATTGACGTATTAACATATATTGATCGACATATATTGGCACATACATATATAGTCGCAAAAAAAATATTAAAAATAAAAAAATTTTATGGGAACCACCTTAAGGGTTAAATATAAGGGGTAATTATGTTCTGACAAACTGTTCGTCTTGCATTATATTGGAGGTCGGTCATACATTTGACTCCTCTTGGGGCACCTTGGGGGAAATTGCAGCATAGGGAACAAATTTAAAAAATGATATGGGTGCACCTTTAATGGGTCAAGATATGGGGTAGGTATGTTTGGTAAAAATGTTAGGAGGGGAAAAATAGTGGTGTCTGTCATACATTTTATCCCTCAAGGGACTACTTTAGGGCAGTTGCGGGGCTTGTTGCGAATTTTTCACCTATCACACCAACCTAGGCCACGATGCGCATTTATTTGCCCCCACCTCACCTTCACCATTTTTTGGTTCATTCAATTTTTTCCCAACCTCATAAAATTAGGGGTCTAAGTAAGTGGGGAAGGTGAAAAATCCACAACAAGCCCCGCAACTACCCCAAAGTCGCCCCTAGAGGGATTAAATGTATGATAGACCCCACTATTTTTTCCCTACTAACATTTTTCCCAAACATACCTACCGCATATCTTGACCCCCTAAAGGTGCACCCATATCATTTGCGTTTTCTGTTTTTCGTATAAATTTTTCACCCCAAATTTTACAGAAAAATTTCAGTTTTTTAAGTTTTTTAAATCGCTAGCATCGAAACGACATTACTTATTTAAAAACTTTCAAGGAAGAATTTTGTTGTCTTTAACTTAAGTGGTTCTATATGAAGATCGGGTAAGAGATACCCAAAATATGAAGCGCAACTTCAAAAATATAAAAAAAAAAATTTTTAAAAATTTTTATAAAAAAACCTCAGAAAATTTTTTAAAAATCATTTTCTTGTTAAGGAGGTCAAAATCTATGGAGAAAGTGTTTTGAAATATTGTTTAAAAAAAATTGTTGTTCTGTGTAATTTTATGGTGAAAACATCATGAAAAAATTGCATTTTTTTCTATATTTTTGCAATTTTCAGCACTGGATGCAATTTTATTGGTCGGTCTATTTGAGGCTTTTTTTGCTCTGGTTTAGATCTACAACTTTGCCGAAGACAAAAAGAAAAAATTCCGGACCGTTTATGAAATATAGACTCCGTAAAAATGGCCCTTTTTCCAAAACATCGTGTTGGTGTGAAAATATTGGAGAATCCATAAAAAAATGTTTCGATGTAATGGGGCTAAGTCCTTTGGGGATTTTTTTAGTTTCGGTATATACTTCAAAAATAGCTGGGTACCAAGGTGGCGCCAGACGAAGGCCTTAGAAATGTTGATACTTTACTGAAGATCAGAAGGAACATCAGGTAGGTGGAAAATAAAAATTGATGTGGACACCCCATACGATTAAATTTTATGCAAATGCAGTTTTGAAACACTAAAGTTTTGTCGAGTTTATTTGATTGTTTTTATCATCGTGACAAACCTAATATAAAATGAATGTCGTTCTAGTGTAATTCAATTAGACACTGCACTTCACTATATGACTCATACTTGGATATTTGCATTTCAATTAATTAAAACTATATATAAATAATTTTTTTCTTACAAATACACAAAATCTTTATATAACTGAAAAAATGTTTCATTACACAATATATTACATAATTTATAAATTAAATTTCTTGGTAATATTGGCAACATTATATTATATCTGTCTTGTTGCCTTAACACAGTGCCAAGGACATCAATTGTAAAGGGTGTCCCAACAAGAGCGCAATTTTTAAATTTTAAATAAAACACAGATATTTAAAAAAAAAACCTGAAACTTTATTATATCGTAAAGTAGACAGAATGAGGTTATGTATGGGACAATATATCGTGCAGATGGCCGCCGCGGCTTTGCTGGCATGCACGCGATTTTTAATGAAATTTTCAATGACCGTTTCGCATAAATGCTGCGGTATTTCATTAATGCAGCGTCCAATTTCCTCTTTTAAGGCTTAACTCGTCATCGGCTTATTCGCGTAAGCCATCGACTTCAAAAAACCCCAAAGATAAAAATCTAGGCGGCCAATTCTGATCTCCAAAACTCGAAATAACACGACCGGGAAATGACTGATGCAGCAATTGAATTGTTTTTCTGGCTGTATGACATGTGGAACCGTCTTGTTGGAACCACATGCCCTCCACATTAATTTCTTAAATTCGAGGCAAGAAAAAACTGGTTATCATTTCACGATACCGAACACCATTGATCGTTTGCGCTTGACCTGCCTCATGCGACATCATCACGTACAGCTGCGACATTTTCGGTCGATCGACCTGGTCGATGGCGCGTTGTTGTCTTTACATCACTAACAGACCCAGTTTCGACAAATTTATCCATTAATCTCTTTACAGTTGACTCTTTTGGAGCATTATTGTGACCCCAAATTGTTCGCAATCTGCGAACTGTAGCCGCAAAACTTTCACCATTTTGGTAAAACAATTTCACAATGAGAATGCGTTGTTCATTCGTGTAGTGCTCCATTTTTACTAACCTCGTACTTTCTACTAGCAAACAATAACAATTGTTCAAATGTCAAACAATGACTTCGAATGTTGCCAGATTTAAAAATTGTGTTCTTGTTGGGACACCCTTTATGTGTGTAGGTACAACACACAACTTTTATAAATATTTACTAATTGCTCAATAGCTTCTACAGTTTTACTATCTACCAACACTATAAAGAGAAAAACCAAAACTTTTCACTACGCTCATCGAAAGGAAGATGATTTTGGTTTTCATGCGAAAACAAAGAAAATGTCAGAGACACTTAAAGAAAAGTTATTGCGAATGTTTTGCTTTTTGGATAGAAATTGGTAGCAATGAACTTGCAGAACCTACAAGAACATGAACCAACGACACTTAGACAAAATTGAATGTTCCAAACAACAATGACGACGGAAGTACATTGGACTAGAGAAAACAACAGCAAAATCGGCCACAATAGCAACATCGATGCTAATACACCCCTCGGACTGCATTGGATGATATTTATTACGGGTATCAAAAAGTTTTCTTTTCTGTTTCTTTCCTTAAAAGTAAAGTACACAAAAGAAACCAAACAAACACCGCTGCATATCAACAATCTCTGTAAGTAGCGACAGCTCAAGGACATGACCGAGAGTTCCATCTTGCATGCAGATGGAGGACCGGACGGCTCAACACTAGCCGACAACACCTCGCTTCCGGCTATTGTATTGTTTGTCACGTACTTTCGCATTCTATTATCGCAATACAGATAACGTAGACAATGAAAAGAAATGTCTGCAATAACTCATGAAAATTTCGAACGACGTCTTGGTGGTATTAATAACTATTCTTTTTCTGCGAACAAACAAAAAAAATATTCTAGATAAACAAATAAGTTTAAGAACAACAAGGGATCATAGAACATAAATAACCATCGGTTATAATAGTGACAATGTAATAAAAGACCCTAGTTATGTTTATATACAAAACATGCTTTCCTATCGTACGGATCTTTTCTAATAAAATGTAAAGAAAATCAATATCATTGAAGGTTATGGTCTATTATAAAAATACAAATGACTTGTTTTTGTGTAAACACGCCAAGGGCTAATAACACATTGGCCAAAAGGAATGACAAACACGAAATGAATTGCGTTTCTGCAAAAGCTTAAAAGTAGAGAGGGATAAAAAAGAAACGAATGAATTGAGTGAAATTATTCTTGTGATTGATAAAATACTATCTGACCTGTGTATTGATTATATGACATCGACAACAATGTGACACACTTTTTTAGGTTAAGGGATGAGGGCATATATCATTCGATAGGAAAAAAAGATTAAGGAATTTTTAAGATGATTGTGCCATGTCCGTCTTTTTGTTTGGCTGGACCATCCTATCCACTGATATGGGTCGGTCTTGAACAGATTTTGAATTCTGAAGTACAGATTCCATGTATTTCATAGCAGCATGACTATCAGTATAGACATTGACTCCTATCACTGCTGGTCTATTATCCTCAGTAAAATTAAATTGTCTTCTAGTTCCGACATACATTTACTAATCAATCCATACACTCTTATCGTATCCATCGAACCCGACATGTCTTGCATTCAACTTCTTTAAGTGTTTTCACATAATACGTCTTCTTACAATACTCTGCTTTAAAGATGTGCTACACTTCATCACATCTGCCCTGATATTTCTCACATTATTAGGCATAAATTGGATTAACTTTATTAAAGTTTTATTTTGTGACAAGCCTACACATAATGTCTACCTGAAAGTTACTTCCGTTGTAAAAAAAAATCTTCATAAATGACAGTTATTTTTAGTTTGCTATTAACACACGCGAGTATATTTGATATATCCCAGAGAATTAAATACTTTTAAATGAACACTTGTACACAAGTTCATGTCAAAGAGTAATTTATACTACAGTGACAGGATAGGTTTTCTAGTAAAGGTGACTAATTGTGCTTACCCTCGTCATGGATGAGTAGAAGGGAGGAGGGTCTGTAATGAAATGTTATATTTATCATTTAATCAACTTAGCATACAAACAGAAAAGCTTTGTTTTTGATGGACATATATATCAATGGGAATTCCCAACCACATCATCAGTTGAAAAAAAAATCGACTAAGTGAATGTATACATATTCGCTTTCGCATAGATCTGCGGTGTGTTTAGGAGAAGAAATGTCAGTTCAGGGAAATTTTCTTATCCATTACTACTTAAGTGATTTGAATGTTATCAAACGAAAGAGTTCTATGGAATTATTTGAGTTTAGAATGTTTTGTTACATGCAGAAGCATAAACAATATGTAGAGAATGTTGAACACTCAACAACACAAGAGTTCAATTGAGGAATTCCATTGACAAATATCAGTAGACAGATCGCAATTCAAATGGTTTGAATGTGCAGCTCGCTTACGTGATTAGCTGTCGATGTAGCCACTGAACATCAGTTTAGTGGTAGCTAATGTGAGAAGACGAAATTTTGAGTAACCTAATCGACATACAACCACCGACGCACAGTGGGGTATGGGACCCCCAAAACGGCGATTAATTGCATTTTTAAAATGATGTTTCCAGATTAGTTTTTTTTACTCGATTAAAATAGCCAAAATTCTACGATACTAGATGAAAGAACCAATATCGTACATGGTTTATTTGTCCACCTACAGCCTGTACAACTTCAAACTTTTTGTTTGAATATTGAAAAAAGTTAAATTTGCAGTGATTCAGGTGTTAGTTTATCGGTGATTTCAATTAAAAACCTCTAGTTTTAAAAGAGAGTCATCAAGTTCAGGTAATATAGATTATACAGATATATAATTATCATTAATTAATGTTGCATAAATGTTTTATATTACATTTTAAAAAAATGTTTAAAATCAGTATATTTTTGGCCTTCATTGGACCAAAACTAATGTTCCGGGCCATGCTCGGCCGAGATTTTTGGCACGGTTATAGTACAAGTCATAATCTAAAATATTCAACTAAAAACGGTTGCCACTTTTTGCCCCAACTCAAGTTTTTATAGATTTTTTACAAAAAGTCAATATAACAAATTTTTATATTTTAGAAATAAATTTTTTAACATAAGTTGCCGACAACAGAACTCGAATTTTAAAAGAATTCAGACCAAAAACTGGATTAATAATAGACCAACTAAAGCCTGGCTTTGAAAATTCTAACGATGGAAACACCGCTAGATATTTTTTTCAGTGCGCGGAAACTTTAGCGGAATTACTAAAAAAAGATGTAGAGTCAATCAAAAAATGCATGTATTGCTAATAGTTGTGTCCAGTGGTCATCAAGTCCGTATAGATAAATTTCTAGAGTATGCGCACGATACAGCCCGTCATTTGGTTAACCTGTTCCCATGGTATAAAATGTCCCCAACTATACACAAATTGTTTATACATAGTCCAGAGATTATATCTCGTATCCTTTTACTGATTGGCCAGTTATCGGAGGAGGTTCAAGAAGCTCGTAATAAGGACTTCAAGAACTTAAGAGAAAAATTTACAAGGAAAGCAAGCCGAGAAAAATCAAACGAGAACATTTTCAACAGATTCCTACTGAGTACTGATCCTATGTATTATAAGCAGCATAATTAAAGTACATGAGAAGGTAAAAGTTAATATTCCGAATTCCGCTTTAGAATAACTAATTGTACCAAATATTTCGACAAACCAGTCTGAAATGTTGATTTTAGTAAGGAAGATTTAAGAGACGAGGAAAGCGATGACTACGATCATCGATGAAAATGTTGTATACATTTACTTAAATTTAATCTATATATATAAAAGTGAACATTTGTTTCTACGTATGTCCACTATAGACTTCAAAACCACCCAACCGATGTGCAACAAACCGGCATCAATAGAAAGACAATCTTTCGAGGATCGTTATAGGTTACTTAAACATTGCATTTGAATTATGTGGTCCATTTATTGAGTCGATTTTCGATTTTTCCATACAAAAAATGTTCAAAAGTTTTAAATTGTGAAAATTTAAATAGTATGTCAATGTTAAATTTGTCAATATTTGAATTTTCAAATGACACAGACAAATGGTATATTTATGTATGTACTAGCCGACCAGGCAGACTTCGTCCTGCCTAAAGAAGTATTGACTGAAATTAAACTTTTTTTGGTTGGAATAAATCTTCGGGTTGTGTTAGTTTTGAAGTCTATAGTAAACATACGTAGAAACAAATGTTCACTTTTATATATATAGATAGATATAAGATTTAAATTGAGTTTGTTTGAAACTCAGTGGATGCTACAGCATTTAACTGATGTCTCTGAGGTGAGGCCAATCCATTCCACCCCATTAACAAAAATGCAATATCTGGCGTACTACTAAAATAAGTGACTTTAAATCAGGTGTGGATGCAATATTATCAGGTCAAAAACTGGCAGGATTAGATTATAAGGCGTGATCCCGCCCCCATGAGCTAATTTGTTAAAGTGCGGTTTCTGAAGTACTCGATTAGTAGGAATAGCCCTACTCATAGGACCTAATTTGTAAAAGTGCAATATCTGATGGCCTAGATCATTAGGCGTGGCTCCGTCCGTAGGACGTAATTTTGCGAATGGTAATGGAATTTGTTGTGGATTCAATTAAGGTTAATATACGTATTCTAAAGGAAAAGGGGGGATTTGAAATAGGATGTGGAATAAACACCAATATTCGTGATCAAGCATAAGGGGTAGACCTGCCAAATTCTGTTTCCCAAAAGCAATAGCTGAAGGACTGCAGCACTATTCGTTTTGATATTTGGTATGCAATTTTTAGAGACCCAGTGGTGTATGTAACTGAGATCTATGGCAGAAAAAATCGAATAATCACGAATTTAAACATTTCTCAAATCTGCATTCTATTACATTTAGATCGACGAACGTCATACAACAGTGTAATATTAGCAGTTAGGAATGAGTGTGGAGGATTTTATTTCCTTATTGCACCAATGGGTTTTGATATTGTTGATTTTGCAAAATGTTTGATCGCGTTGGCTATTGCATCCTCCTGTATTGCGCAGCTATTTTGGATGTTGCAGAATAGAGCAAAAAATTTAAATTTTCCGAGAACCGCACATGAGTTATCAAGTTAAAAAATGTTGCAAACATGTCAAATCATAATGAGAGATGAGTGTACTATGACACACAAAAAATAGTTCAAACCCCTTGATCGCGTATTATAGGATTTAAGAAGCAATACATGATTGAGTTATCCTTCTTTAATTAATTTACCTAGAAAATATAAGGGAACCGAAGTGTTGCTTAGGGATATAACTTTTTGCAATTTTTTGCAAATATCCAAATGGCCCTAGCATAGTCGAATAGGCCATTGAAAATTATATAAAAAATGGTATTACTTTTTCGCAGTTGTCAAAAAAGTTCACCCACCAAACGCGGTAAAGTTTTTAAATGATTTTGTTTTTATTTATTTAGCTAAAAAGCGCAAAAAACTTTTTTTTATCAATATATCAAGCTGCATTTAACATTTGTGTAAATATTTTGGAAGCTGAATGTATGTTATTGATACTTACGTCATGTACTTCAATTGTTTTTATTATTCAAAGAAAATTATATTCCGAGTTTGTGTTTAATACTTAAAAACAATGGATTTTAAAAGAAGCCCTTAAAAATTTGGACAAAGGCTTTGACCAAATTTAAAGATAGCACAATAATGTGGAGAAACATTGCAGATATCGTCATTCCATTACATCAAACAAAATTTTTTAGTTTACTATCTATCTTAATATATATAAACTACGTGTCACGTTGTTTGTCCGCGATGGACTCCTAAACTACTTAACCGATTTGAATCAAATTTGCACACCGTGTTCGGTTTGATCCAACTTGAAAGATAGGATAGCTTACATCTTAAAGTATAGTCGCATTATTATTTTATTGCAAATTATAAAGGGGCGTGGCACCGCCCATATTACTTGAAAATTAAAAAGGCTGTATTTCATGAACTATCAGAGGTATGATGATGAGATTTGGTATATATGTTGTTGGAGCAGTATTAATTACAACCAGGATGAAAGTGGGCGGTGCCACGCCCCCTTTTCAAAAATCGCTCTAACGGCTTTTCTAATAGATCGATTGATACAAAAATTTTACCATGAGGTACTGTTGACCTGTAGATAGTTCCTGACTACATTTGGTTGTAATTGGATAAAGGGGCGTGGCACCGCCCATACAACTTGAAAATTAAAAAGGCTATATTTCATGAACTATCAGAGGTATGAAGATGAGATTTGGTATATATATTGTTGGAGCAGTATTAATTACAGCCAGGATGAAGGTGGGCGGTGCCACGCCCCCTTTTCAAAAATCGCTCTAATGGCTTTTCTAATAGATCGATTGATACAAAAATTTTACCATAAGGTACTGTTGACCTGACTACATTTGGTTGTAATTGGATAAAGGGTCGTGGCACCGCCCATACAACTTGAAAATCGATAGGGCTATATCTTATGAACTATCAGAGGTAGGAAGATGAGATTTGTTACATATGTTGTTGTTGCAGTATGAATAACAGTAAGGGTGGGAATGGGCTGCTCCACACCCTTTTTAAAACAAACAGTTAAAACTGTCAAAATTCCACAGTATATTGCTGTTCGCCTAGAGATATGAACAGTAAGGTGGGCCAATTTTTTTATTCGCAAAAATCGTAACCAAAATCGGAATCTACGATGAATTTTAAGAAAATTTTACCAATAAACTGGGAAGCATGAAGATTTCAGATAGAAATTTTTTTTGTTTTTAAATGAGCACAAACCGAATACTTCAGATATATATTTTTTGAGACCTTCTGCGTAAAACTAACTTCCCAACAAACTAAATGAGGTATTACAGAAGAAAATCTATGTATTTGTTAAAAAGTTACGATCTCTGAGAGTTGGCATACAGACATTAAGTTTTTAAAAATAATTTTTCAGAATATTGGGCGGGATCCCAATAAAAAAATCAAAAATATACTATTCTTTTCGTCTTGGTCTCCAAACATCGGAATGGTAGGTAAAAATTAGAGCCGGGGCCCATAGGTCTAAAGTAACTGAATAATTGCTAATTGCTAAAAAAAAAAATATCTCTACCTGAAATCTGCATGCTTCTCAGCGCGAACTAGGAATTAATTTTAGACATAAAGCTTCTTAGTGAAATTGTCTAAGAATTTTTCGTACATTCCAATACTGCTATACGGTTAACAGGATTTTTTGACGCGAACTAATTGATTCGCCCCTAATGATCAGGCTATTTCGAACAAAATAAGTTAACAGTGCCAAGGCGCTGCCCACGCACTTTAATAGTTAACTTTTTAACTGTATCAAATAATGGTCCGTACACTAGGCAGTGTAGGAAGCGCAGACTAAAATAGTGATTTTTTTTTAATTTACTTTACAGGTATGCATTTTTTAATTGCTTTTCAGGAGAACAATAAATCATATAGATAGAAAAATTAATCAATATTCATTGTAGTTATACTACAATGGTTAAATTTTTATAGTATGTCAGAGGTAACATTAGCAAACAATTGAAAATAACCTATGCATGGGGTATTTTTCTTGACATATAGATCTTCTGATAGGTATAAGTGTAAATCTAGCTGTCATACTAATGAAATGTAATAGACTTTCTTTTAGTATACTTTGCAAAATCACCATGTAAAAACTAAAGAAGAACATCGTTGACAAATCTTGCAAATTTATTTTCAAAATGCACGTTCTGTTCGCCAAACTTATGGAGCCCTTTATGAAGTTGAGGGTGCATATAATGACCCATCTGAGCAGCAATAGAAGCCATCGACGCTGTAGACGTTAGTATGACAGGGGACTCGAATTTATCGAACCGACGTCTTTCTCAGCAACTCGGTCTCTGCAAATGCTGAGGAAAGATCTTGGCCTACATTCATATAAAATCCAACTGGTAGAAGAAGTAGAGCCAGTGGACGATCATTTTTTTATTTAGCATGTCATTGCACATTATTTGAAGGATAAATAGTTCCAGCACGATGGTGTAACATGCCATACAGCGCGTGAGACCATCACTTTGTTAAGCCAAACTTTGGTGTCCGAATTATCTCAAAAAATGGTAATACGAGTTCAATACAAAGATAGTATTCGGGAATATTATTGATCCGTGTGACCAAAGAGATAGTTAGTATACAGATGGTTCACGCTACTACGGATCAAAATAAATAATTTTGACCTTAGAGGAATGTCTGTTTCCGATTTGTGGAAGAAGTGGTTTTTCGCCCTACATACAGAAATAACTTTATCTACATGTCGGCACTATAGATATGACTTTGCTGATGAACTTTTTATTAGCATTTACGACAATACATCTTAATTGGTTAAATTTAATGTTAAGGAGTTACTTTAAATAAGTTACATATGTAAATAAACTCAACATATTATTGTCGAGCTTAAGTACCGTTTTCAAAGTACTTTGTAGACCTAAATGTGAAATATATTACATGTTAATATGCAATAGCGAAGCATTGCCGGGCCCACTAGTATGGCTTATAATTTGTTTGTTTGTAGTAGCAATCCTATGGAATTAAAAATAGCTTAATTGCGAAAATATTGTTTTACTTGCTACTAAATCCTAAAATAGGTAAAAACTCCGGGAGGATATTGCTATAAGCATATAAACCTAAAAAAAAAATTTCGCACATAGCATATAACAAATACATAGTATACAGAAAATTACAAGAAAGACATATAAATATGGTATATATATGTATATATACCAAAATTAAAAAAAAATACGAAAAAATCTATGTTCTTTCATGTTAGACACTTCTACCTTCGATATATATATGGGGACTATATGTATATGTGAACCGATTTCTTCAAAACTTCGTACAGACAATTCATGTAGCAGGAGGATCGTCTGTACCAAATTTGGTTAAGATCGGATGCTTCCCTGAATTAATCGCCGTTTTGGGGGTCCCATACCCCACTGTGCGACGCACAGTGGCCCCGCCCCATACATTTCTTGGAAAAAAATAGAAGGAGTGGTCGTACAGCAATGCAATTTTGCAGAAACACTTCTCTGGGCTTAATTTAGAAATTTTGAAAAAATCTTGGAAAACCGCCTACTGCTACACCCACCTCCCATATAACTGCACTTGCCAACATTTTTATTTTTGGACCTAGGGACTCGAAATTCGGGACACTCCTTAATTGTTCTCCTTATGAAAAAAATAAACAGGCATCCCCAAGCCTACTTTAGATTTTACGCCCATTGAAAGTTTTAGATTTTAGGTGATTTTCTTCCCTGTCTACAATCATATAACAATTTCATATAAGTTAAAAAATTTAAATTTTTATTCAAAAGTCAACATGTGTTGTCTCCATACAAAAGAAGACAATATCCCCAACAATCCTCCGCGATAGGTATTAACCTTTAAATACACCGAAAATATCGCACAAATGCATGCATTAAAATCGATGTCACTAAAAGGGACGGTATTTGGCGGTGATTCTTTTTTTTTTTAATTGAAAGTACAGACTCGGACCTTTCATTTTTTATAGTTAGAGGGCTAAGCAAGGCAAAGCACATAAAGTTTTTTTCCATCAAAAGTGAAAAGTTGATATTTTTTAGTATAATTTTTGATAAATTATAATAATTAGTATACCTTTCCAATTTCAATAATTTTTTTTCTTATAAAAGAGTAAGTGCTATATTTTCACTGAAAAATAAAACAAAAGCCATAGCTATAAACGTACACACACAAAAAGTACTTTATTTGGAAGATAATTTTAATCTAATTTTATTGAATAAATTTCCGTTGACTTCTGTTAGTTTTTTAACTACAAAATTTCACTTTTCATAAAAAACCATGTTGAATTTTTCTTATCCAAATATTTCTTTACAAAACCCAATCATTAAAATTTTTAAATTGGAAAGTTGAAAAACCCTATTTTTTCCACCCAAATGCCACTGTGCGACGCGTCTTAGGAAGTAGGTAACAGAAGTTACTGAAGCTCAACACAGAGGCTCACTTTGTGGCTTTTGCAGCCCAAGAAACCAGGATAGGGGTGGCCTAATAAGCCACTCTTCTTAAACAAAACAATTATTATGAAAACACGCAGGAAAGAAAAAACAAAAACCCCCCAAATGTTGACGACCCCCGCAAACGTTATAAGGACCATGATTTAAGGATATGCACCTGGAATGTCCAAACTCTATATAGAGTGCCTCTATCTTCGATGTCCTCGACAAATACAAGGCGGATATCACCACCACACAGGAAATGAGATGGACGGGACAGGAATGCACATGACGAAAAAACTGTGACACCTTTTACAGCTGCTATGCAGAAAGACACGAATTTGGATGTGGTTTCATAGTCGGCAAGGGTTTTCGCGCCTGGTTTTGCGGTTTAACCCTGTAAGTGACCGAATAGCCACTATTCACATCCGGGCGAAATATTTTTATATTACATTGATTTGTGCAAATATTGACTAGGATAACCACCTAGTTGCAGCGTAGACGATTAAGTAGTGCTAAAAGCACTTGTAATCAAACGCAAAGGAAGCTAGACATCACAAAGCTGCATACCACTGAGATAGCCAATGCCTACTCCAACCAACTCTCTCAATTACTCCGAACAAACCATTTTAGTTCTGATGTTCCCGACACACAGCATATTTCGAATTCAATGACCACTCCCGCACCGACGGTTATGAAAAACCACGCTCAGACAAGCCCTGGTACGATGATGAATGTCGCGAAATGTCTGAGGGAATGGGTTCTGCATACAAGGCAAAACTGCAGCCAATGGCGAAGTGTGCGGTGACGGAGCGTTATATTTGGAAAAGAAGGGAGATGAACCGCCTGTTCAGGCGAAAAAGCGTCTGTGGAAGGAAAGAGAGAGCCAGGATATCGAAAACTGCAGGGATAGAGATGAGGCCCGAAAGTTCTACCAAAGGGTTAAAAGCAAAGGTTTTAGATCCCCACCTGTAATAACAGAGACGGAAATCTCGTAACGGGCACTTAGAGTGTGCTACAAATATGGAGGGAACACTTTCAATTTCTACTCTTTCCCGAAGACGGCATAAGTGACGAAATCACACCAATCATAGACGACGGAGTAGATTGTCTACCACCGAGCCAAAACGAGATCAGCACGGCTTAAAAATAATAAAGCTGCGGGAGCCGATGGACTGCCGGCGGAGCTTTTTAAAGCTGGCGGCGATGAGCTGGTAACATGCATGCACCAGCTCATAAACACGATTTGGCTCAAGAAGTGGATGCCCGATGATTGGAATCTGGGCGTCCTGTATCCCGTGCTTAAGAAAAGCGATCCAAGTGTGTGTACCAACTATCGCGGGGTTGTGTTATGTGAAAGATTAAAGCCCATTCTGGCGAACCTGATTGGACATCATCAGTGTGGCTTTAGACCTGGTAAATCCACGACCGATCAGATATTCACGCTACGACAAATCCTGGAGAAGACACGAGAAATGCAGAGCGATACCTAACATCTGTTCATCGACTACAAAGCTGCATTCGTCAGTCCGATACGAAAGAAATTGTTGGATACTATGGCTGAGTTTGGTATCCCCGCGAAGCTAACACGACTTTGCGGGATGACACTGACTGACACGAAGTCTTCATTGAAAATTGACAACAATCTATAACAGCCATTTTCTACCAAGCGAGGCTTTAGACGATGCGGTAGTCTGTCCTGCGATCTCTTTAAAATCGTAATAAAGATGGTCATGCGGAAAGCTGCAGTAAACAGGAATGGTACCATATTTAAAAAATAGCACATGTTGCTTGCGTATGCCGATGATATAGATTTCATTGGCCGTGGATTGCGGTATGTTACTGCGGCTTTTTCGAGCATTGAAAAGCAGTCGGCGGAAGCGGGTCTGGTGATAAATGAGGGCAAAACCAAGTTATTTGTTTCAACTAACAAAGAGTCCACTCGTCTGGGACGCTGCGCGAACGTTGACAACTATAACTTTGAAGTGGTAGATGATTTTGTCTACCTTGGCTCCTCCACAAACAAAATAATAATGTCAGTTTGGAAATCAAAAGACGCAAAAAGCAGCTACTATGCGCTAAGCAAGCGATTTAATGACAAAGCGCTCTCTCGAATAACAAAGATCCAACTCTACCAGAATCTGATCCTACCCATCTATAGTCCTATAGTCGTCGAATGAACCACGAGCTGTATGAGCTGTACAACGATATCGACATAGTCAGTCACGTTGAAATGGACAGAATGCGCTGGCTTAGATACGTTGTAGGAATGGATGAAAATATTCCAGCTCGAAAGGTTTTCGTCAGTAAACTCGATGGGCGGTGCAGGAGGGTGCGACAAAACTTCGTTGGAAGGACCAAGTGATAGAGCTGTTATCGACACTTGGTGTGACACACTTTCAACGGAGTGCAAAAGACCGAAGCGCTTGAAATTCTTTTCTACATGCGGCTACTACGAATTTATATTGCTGCTGCCAATTAAGTAGAAAGAAGAAGGAGTAAAAGATGTTAAACGAATGATATTCTGGGTGCTTTTATGTATTTAACATAGTTTTCTCTATATCAGATTTTTATAGTCTATATCAAAAATTAACAGAAAACAGTAAAATTTTGCTGCAATTTTTTGCAGCATGCTAATTTTAATTTTGGTAAAAGAGTTTACGCAAGTTTTGTTCCTGAGGACAAATATTTCCGTAACATCCAGTGGAACTTGTTTCAGTCATGATTAAAGTTTTACATATATCTATTGAGTCCATATATTCAATAATATATACCACTTTAAATAAATTTATGAAATAAATAACTAAATATATAAGTAAACATGTATCTTCATACATGTATCTTCTTACATATGGACCAAAGGGAATTTTTTGCGAATAACCTACCATTATTGTTGCATATGTTAAGCGCTACTCAAGTCATAAATAACCCACAAAACAATTTATTTCTCAGGATACTGGGCAGATGATGTTTGTTTGGACAATGTTGTAGTACAATGTCGCAAACACTCGTTTACTGTACAACTCCATGTTGAAGTCATTATTACAGGTCAAGATGGAGGAATAGATAAAGGAACCATCACTATGAGGTACCCTGAATGGTGATGGCGGTGATGATAGCATTGCAGCTAAGCGTGTTGAGGTACAGTGTACATTGTACACGGAGATGATGAAATTTTATCTGGGTAGCTTTCACTATACAGCGGTTTTACTTGCAATTGTGCGGCGGATATTTGTACTGTCCCATGCGTTGCAATAATCTTTAGCTGCTGTTGAAATATGATTTCTATTTGCAGCTGTCTACTGTCTGTAGTGCTGTTGGTCGTTCTGTTTTAGCCAGAGTATGAAAACAATTACTTTGTTTCAAATATAATTGAACTTTTTGGAGTTTGTTGTTATGGTTGTTTGAAGGGACGCGTGAGCAACAGCGATATCACTTTACATTTATATTCTACTAGCTGACCGGGCAGACTTGGTCCTGCCTTAAGAAGTATTGACTGAAATTTAATTTTTTTTTGATTGGAATAAGTCTTCGGGTTGTGTTAGTTTCTTTTGATATTTGCATCGAAATTTAACAACAATTTTGAGGTATTTTAAAACATAATATAGTTTTAATGACAGATATTTATTGTAATGCTTTTGATAATAGATTATGTATGGAAGAACAAAAGAAGTGTACTTTAATCAGTGGGTCATTCTACACGTGAACATGCAACATAAAGGTGTTCATGCGAAAAATTTGGATTTATCAAATTTAAATAGTCTGTCCCTTAGATTTATTGAATGTCGTTGCAAATTTTAACCGAACTTGAAACTGTAGTCATTTAAATCCAACGGCAAATCCGTGGGTATCATTGTTATACATAGTAGCAACACTTCGGTTCCCTAATATTTTCTGGGTAAGTTAATTTAAGAAAGATAACTCAATCATGTATTGCTTCTTAAATCCTATAATACGAGATCAAGGGGTTTGAACGATTTTTTGTGTGTCATAGTACACTCATCCCTCATTATGATTTGACATGTTTGCAACATCTTTTTAACTTGATAACTCATGTGCAGTTCTCGGAAAATTAAAATTTGTTGCTCTAACATCCAAAACAGCTGCGTAATACAGGAGGATGCAATAGCCAACGCGATCAAACATTTTGCAAAATCAACAATATCAAAACCCATTGGTGCAATAAGGAAATAAAATCCTCCACACTCATTCCTAACTGCTAATATTACACTGTTGTATGACGTTCGTCGATCTAAATGTTATAGAATGCAGATTTGAGAAATGTTTAAATTCGTGATTATTCGATTTTTTCTGCCGTAGATCTCAGTTACATACACCACTGGTATCAAAAAATTGCATACCAAATATCAAGACGAATAGTGCTGCAGTCCTTCAGCTATTGCTTTTGGGAAACAGAATTTGGCAGGTTTACCCCTTATGCTTGATCACGTATATTGGTGTTTATTCCGCATCCTATTTCAAATCGCCCCCTTTTCTTTAGAATACGGCCTACGGACGGAGCCACGCCTAATGATCTAGGCCATCAGATATTGCACTTTTACAAATTAGGTCCTATGTGTAGGGCTATTCCTACTAATCTAGTACTTCAGATACCGCACTTTAACAAAGTAGCTCCTAGGGGCGGGATCACGCCTTATAATCTAATCGTGCCAGTTTTTGACCTGATAATATTGCATCCACACCTGATTTAAAGTCACTTATTTTAGTAGTACGCCAGATATTGCATTTTTGTTAATGGGGTAGAAAGGATTGGCCACACCTCAGAGACATCAGTTAAATGCTGTAGCATCCACTGAGTTTCAAACAAACTCAATTTAAATCTTATATACATAAATATACCATTTGTGTGTATCATTTGAAAATTCAAATATTGACAAATTTAACATTGACATACTATTTAAATTTTCACAATTAAAAACTTTTGAACATTTTTTGTATGGGAAAATCGAAAATCGACTCAATAAATGGACCACATGATTCAAATGCAATGTTTAAATAACCTATAACGATCCTCGAAAGATTGTCTTTCTATTGATGCCGGTTTGTTGCACATCTGTTGGGTAGTTTTGAAGTCTATAGTGGAAATACGTAGAAACAAATGTTCACTTTTATATATATAGATGGCATGCTGTGGTGGCTGTTGCAATACTGCTAGGTTTTCTCTCATTTGTTGGTACTAGCGATGCCATTATATTCGCCCAAATTAAGCTTATCCCTGTACCTCGTCGCAGCCTTTGCTAGTGTATGTTAGTAGCACTAAGGCCAGTGCTACAGCTACGGCTCCTTCTACTTGGGCTAGTTGTATAACTTGAATTTTTATACCATCACCCTTAGGGATGAGGGTATATATCATTTGTTACGTCCCAACGCCCCATCTGGTACCTCCCACACACATCTGGTACCGTCAACTTTAGAAATCGATTAATATTATTATTAGAACTACCGCGATCGTGCCCAAATTCTGTATTTAGTAAAGTTCAAGCAGGATAAAGTTTTGGAGAAAAAATCTGGAAATCTAGACACGCCCATTCTGGTACCTCCCATACAAATGTACCTTTCCGCCCACTTTAGAGATGGAGTAATAATATCAATACACTTTACACGATCGTGCCCAAATTCTGTATTTAGTAAAGCTATAACAGGATGAAGTTTTGAAGAAAAAATCTTGATGTCTAGACACGCCCCTTCTGGTACCTTCCATACAAATGTACCACTCCGCCCACTTTAGAGATGGAGTAATAATATCAATACAACCAACGCTTTCGTGCCAAACTCTGTATTTAGTAAAGCTATAACAGGATAAAGTTTTGGAGGATAAACCTAGAAGTCTAGACACGCCCTTTCTAGTACCTCCCAGACAAATGTACCACTCCGCCCACTTTAGAAATCGAGTAATAATATCAATATAATAGCAATTATTTTATTTACTGAGGGTGATGGTATACGTAAGTCGGGTCGCCCGACTGAAACTTTCTTACTGGTTGTTATTATTTACGTTACTATATTTACATTGTTTGCCGTTGTGTCGCCTTTGTTGTTGTAGTTATAGTTAGTTATACAAAAATGTTGTAATCTTAGTTTCGTTTTACTATTTACATTTATTATAAGTGAAGGATTTTAAAGTTCTTTGCCGCCGCATTGTATAGTAGTTTCACTAGTCGAGGTAGTTGTAGGTGATTGTGTATTTTTGGTTGCGCTGGTGCATGCGGATGTGGTTGTGGTCGCCATTGTCCTTATGCCAGTTGCAGCTGTAGTCTCAATATCCATATTTACAATGTATCCAGAACTACATCCGGCGCTTACAACGCATTTACGTCTACTTTTTCTCTTCCTTCGGGATGTTTTACGTATTTTTCTACGCAGTGATGATGTTTTATTTAAGCTGTTCGTTCGCAGCGCCTTGTAGACTAAATTGCATATATCCAAGGACGACTTTTTTGGCTGTGGAGTAATTTCCGGGCTTAAGTTATAATCAATTTTAAATTGTGTGTAACTTAAACTTTGTGGTTGTTGTAGCATTCATCTGAAGCACTATGCACCTTGTACACGCTTTAAGTTGTTATGTATAAGAACATATAAGACTGGAATATTATTTAAAATATTTGAGAGATTTTGTTCCATTTGTTGTTGTTGTTTTTGTTGTAGTTATTAATTCACCATTACATTTAAGTAATTTTGGATTATTTAAAATGTCGTAAATTATATCTTTTATGACGAACTATTTAATGTTCTACAATTTTCTTGTGCCATTTTGCTGACGGTATCCTTTTTTGTCATTTATTATATTCTATTAGATATATCGCATTTTTTCCATTGGCTGCACCTGTAAATATAAATAAAAGAAGAATTTATTCAATTTTATTTACTTTCACAAAGATTTCAGTGGAATAAATAGTAGTTAAAAAAACTATCAATATGTTGTGATGTGTAAACCAAGTAAAACAATTAAAATCTAAAGCATTAGTTAGTTTTTATGTTTTTTCCCTTCAATAAAACATATGTAATTTAGTTTTATTTTAAGTTTTTGTCATGATAATCGATGAGTGTTTTTTTTGTGCAGTCAATTAATTGTTGTAGATATTTATGTGAATAGATATGTTTTTTAAGAACTAATGGCATTTTAATTGAGATTGCTAGAAAAAAGGCAAAGATTTTTTTAATTGTGGCAAGCATCAATTAGATCAATTATATAATTGCTTTTTTTTGGTTCAATATATTAGTTATCTAGTTAAATTTTATCTCAAATTTAACATATAAAAACGAAACACTCAAATCACAATTAAAGTTAAGCCAGTGATACGAAGATCATTTTTCTCTATTTACAGCAAACAAGAAATTCATACCAGATAAACTTTACTATAGAAAAATCAAGATTTAACAGGGCCAACGCAAATGTTCATGAAAAAAACTAAAAATATGTGCATTAGATAAAAACTAAAAACCTGAAAAATGCCTTCAAAACTGATTTTAAGATTCAGACTATTGATTTATTAATGTTGAATGATTCAGTAGTGCTAAATTCAATAGAATACTTAATTAATGTTAAATAAATATTGTGTATACGCCTTTAACGTTTTCACATATTCATGATTTTAGTCCCATAACATTTTGAAACCATGCTAGCTATCATTAATAAAATTTCGTAACATTACACCAACACCCTATAAAACGTATCTGTATGTATAAAAATCTCGATTTTATTGACGCTATCTTTCGCATAGAAAAGTTAATCGTCGTATCATACATTAGTAGCACAAACACACTCTTCCACATGCAAAGACTGAACAACACAAAAAACAACCGCACCACACAACAAAGGTGAATACAATCCACACGAATGGCTGTTTACGGCAAACACCACCACTGTCACAACCACTGTACAATAGGAAATGCACAAAACCATAGACATGTTCATAACCTCAAATGATAAGCCAGAGTGAAAGAAAACAAAACACAGGAACGCAACACTAAGTACTACGTATTGTATTCTCTGTTATATTTAAATGTATTGTGCATACATGTACGAAACATACATTAAAACACACACAATTAGGACGGGCATTATTGTAATGTAAATAAGGTAACCAGAAAATTTTAAAAAAAGATGTCAGAGTTAAGCTTTTTTAAAGAGCATAAACCATAGTAAGGGGGGGACCTTCAGACAGATGGACGTAGCAAGGACGACGAATATGAATATCAGCCTAACTAGAATTTATTACAATTGTTACGTGAGAAAAAAAAAACAAAAGAAGAAGAGAAGTAGCTGAAGGAAGATTATAAAGTTTCTGTTACAAAGTTTGTGCATGATGTGGAGAAACCCATAAACTAATTGAAATTCATTTTGCAGCAGTGCTGTTAAAAGTTAGAGCATGTTTTAAATTATACTTATATAAATTACAGTAGGCGGAAGAGAGAATTTTTAATTTAAACTGAAAAAAATGTATTGTAAAATGTGAATACATAATAAATTTATAGTTCTTTGAAGACGCATTCAACGAATACAAAAAATAAATAAATAAATAAATTTATTATTTATAGGCTCATATACATACGTATATCACTATTCAAGTGTTTACGGATTTAAATATACAATTACACAATTTTCTACAATATTAAATAGCTGTAGTGTATTACATTGTATTTCATAGTATGTATTTCCTCATTGTATTTTTGGATTCTCTTAGTAATATTTGATATAACACATAAATTCACGAACTAAAATTACATGAATGTATTAAAAATTTATCATACTCTCTGAAATGCATCAACACAAATGAAAATATATTTTAAATATTTATATTGCAGCGTAAAATAAAAGAATTTATTAATAATATAACAAGGAGGATAAATGAGCAAATAATAACATACAAAATTTACAAAGACGCCCGTAGCCAAATAATAATAACAAGAGTAAAATGTATTATATTTGAGTTGATGATAATATAATTTAAGACATAATAACATTGTCATTCACTCAGATTTCTCTAAAACATTGGTATATATATAGTAGGGCGGGTCGATTTATTTTTCGACAATTTCCCTATGATTTCCGTATTCTATGGGTTATTCCATGAAAATTTGCTCAAGGAACCATACCTCTATCGTTAAAATCGAGTCCCCTACTTTTTGTTGGTAGATTTTGACTTTCGTATGAAATATTACCTACACGTTCACATCCATAACTCAAAAACTATCGATCGGATTTAATCGCGTTGGAAAGGTGAGCTCATTTTGATTAATTTACAAAAAAAAATATCCAACATTGGTCCAACGGTTCAAAAGTTACGGGCATTTTTTGGACCATTTTTCCATTTTTTTCATGATTTTGTCCAAGAATTAAAAAACGATAGAGGTATGGTTCCTTGGGCAAATTTTCATGGAATAACCCATATAATACGGAAATTATAGGGAAATTGGTGAATTTTTTCACTCCCTACAAATCGACCTTTTTTTTAACGACCTTTCCAACGCGCCTACTGGCGATTAAATCCGATCGATAGTTTTTGAGATGGATGTGAACGTGTAGGTAATATTTCATACGAACGTCAAAATCTACCAACAAAAAGTAGGGGACTCGATGTGTTATGTTTTAACCTTTTCGTATATCCAATTCCTAGAAATGCAAGATTTTGCATATATTGGCTTTGTTAATTGCGCTCACAAAACTAGGCACCATGTCATCAACGCTTTCACAATTTCTGTGTGTTGCCGTGTCATTACATTGTTGGCTCTGTAGCCAACGGAGTATGACGTCATGACGCTTAGAACAAAGGAATTAAAATTCTTTTTATCTTCCTATATCGCAATATCTCTTTCATTTTGTTGTTGAATTCTCCCGTTTATATTTTTGCATTTTCTCTTATATGCAGACGAATAGATATCAAATAACAATTAGTTCCATAACAAATTTATTATTTTCATCTGAGGGATAGCATTATTTTCCTTGTATCATTACAAGAAGTCGAGACAAATGGATAAAGTACCACAAGACAATGGCATAGCTTTGCTTTGTGTTATCTTAGAAGCTTTCTTTACGAAAGATATGAATTGTTGTCGGCATCAAATTTCAGAGGATAAGATATGACTGAGATGTCAGTGCCTCGGTGTGTGGATAGGTCACTTCAATGATTGGCCAATATAAATGACGAAGGATTAAGATACTCGTTATGAGTTGTTAATGACACCAACACTATGACATCTTGCGGTAGCACCCGCTTGTTCGGCAAAACTACAATAGACGTCTTTTCTGTAATTATTTCGTCGATTATAACACTCAGTATTAACTTTTTTATACTTTTTATAGTATACATCATTAACGTTTTCGTTTAACTGCGTATATACTTATTTCATTAATCCAAAGTAAGCGAGCTTTGCGTCTATTGACTTTCATGCGCATTACAAGGGGATAGTAAAATAAACAGGAATATTATTTTCACATCAATAATTTATTGATCAGTATGTTAAACTGTGGTTCAAAAAAATTTGATTTAGTATTTGATCTACAAGTGTACAGTCAACAACTGTGTTAGAAGTTTATTGTGTTTGAATTCAAAGTTCTCTCGGCGATTTTTATGAAAGTAGCGTTCCTCAAAATGCATGAATAACTTAACCACTTGTTAATCGACAAACAAATATGCGCATTAGTCGTAAAAGTTTACTCTTTCTAAATAACGAAAGCAACATTAGGGTATTCAAATAAAATTGTGTCTTAAATTTTCTTCAAACTTAAAAAAGAGCGAAAAAATCGGAAAAGTATTCAATACTGAGGCTAAACAAGACAGTTATAGGAAGATATCTATATATAAATATATTTCGTTGGAAATGTATAAGATTCTTCTTTCCGAAACCGTCAACAAATCAGACAAAAGACCTGAAAACCGATTTTTTAAGCGTAAGTCAAGATTTGGTATACAGATTCATATTGTACTCGACAAGACGTAGACCATACACTAAGTCCCTTCCCAAGTTCCTTCAAATTTTTCCATTCTATTTCATCATATAATTGTTGAAAGTTGTTACGAATTACCATTGGTGTTTTCGTCGATGAATGGTAAGCGAGAGGGTGGCGATAGTATACCTGCTATGGGATCCACATGTTAAATTTGTCACTCAAACGTATGGCGAGGCAAGTATATTAACGAGGAAGTACTGTGTCATTCCTGGTAATCGATGGTATGATTACATACTTAATGCTTATCAGAACAAGCGGGCAGCATTACTTGTCAGCATTTCTTGTTTGTTGCCTTCAAAACAGAAGTCAATACTGCGGCGGGTTCGATCGCACTTTGTTAATGGAATAATTAAGTATAGCGCCGTGGCTATGATTAATAATTTAACGCCTGTTAGTATTTGCAGCAGCAACAACAACAACAACAACAACAACAAACAACTATGTAATTTATGATATTAGTATAAATACAAACTGATTAAAATTTTATTTTGATTGAATGTGTACAAGTGATTTGCGCCATGCGCTATCTGATTGAGTCTATTATTGATTCTGAGATTGTTTTCGAACAGTGTCATAAAGATTGTGCTATCTCCGAAAACGACAATTCTGCTTGCTTACATATCTGTCAAACCATCTTGATCGCTGAAGATGATTTGACTATAAACTAGTGAGGTAATTATCTTTTCTGTCTGTCCTCGCGGTTACAGCAGACGGACATCCCAAATAGAGGGAGTTTTTATCCGATCTTGCTCATCTTCGAACTTAACCTCGATTTCTCTTAAATTACGGCTGTAATAGCGGGGGTAGACAGACGGTCACCCCCCAAAAGGGGGTGTTTGTATGGGATGTGGAGGTAGTTATTGTCCGATTTTGCTCATCTTTGAACTTGCCCTCCGCTTAGGGTTTAAGCATGCATTTTAAATTTCACCTCAACATTTCTTAAACTACGGTTGTAATCGCGGGCACTGATAGACGGAAACCCCCCAAAAAGGGAGTTTATATGGGAGGTGGCAGTAGTTTGTGGCCGATCTTGTTTATCGTTAAACTAAACCTCCTCTTAGATAATAGAAGCTTGCACACCAAATTTCACTCCGATAGCTCCTTAACCACTGCTGTAATCGCGGGGACAGACTCCAAAAAGAGGGATTTGGTATGGGAGATGGGAGAAGTTTTTGACCGGTTGGGCTCATCTTAGAACTTATCCTTCGCTTAGAGTAGGGAAGCTTGAATAGAAAATATATGTTTGATTGCTCTTAAACTACTGCTGTAATCGCGGGGACACACACTAAAAAAGGGGACTTTGTATGGGAGGTGGGAATGGTTTTAACCTCCGGTTTGAGGATGGAAGTTTTCGTACCAAATTTTAGCTCGATATCTCGTAAATCACTGCTGTAATAGCGAGACAGACATACAGACGGACATCTTTAAATCGACTCAGATTTCGGTGCTCATAATTTATATACGAGTATATATATTATATATAATTTATAAACCATTCATTCTGTTCGTGCGCCTGGTGAAGGGTATATAATTCTGGTTGAAATTCCAGTTGATTCTCAGCCTATTCACCGAACACAATACGCAATTCTTGCATCAGTTGGATGTTGTATGGACGTAGACTAAAACCTTTTATCAAATTTAGTCGTCGGAAAAAAACCGAGTTACTGAGAACGGCATCGGATCGATAAATTCGTGATCTCTGTCACATTCAGATCTACAGCAGGGATGGCTTTTTCTGTACGCACGCTGTGTGCTCGATTTGGATGAATATTATGCAAAAGAGCTAATATGGTCATGAATCGATACATTACACAGTATAACACATGAAAGTAATCCCAAAAAGAAGAAGTTTTGCATCATTTGTTTTGTCAAGTTACATGCCATAATAATTTAATATCGGTTTGATGGTTGTAAGTATCGTATAGGGGAATTTTAGGCGTTTTAGGCTCTTTTGTTTGACCCAACGTAAATACTATATGGTGGCGTATGATTATCATAAGTAATATTCCACGTAAATCATACGCCACGGAGTAGCGCCACAGTTTTATTGTAACTGCTACAAAATAAACCCAGTTCAAAATCATTTGGTGAATGGAAAAAAAGAATTCTTAATTTTTTTAAATTTGCTACAGCTGAATCGGACTTGTGGTTCTCAAGTTATGTCAAACAAAAGAGCCTAAAACGTGACAAATTCCCCAATATGCAGGGGATGCTGTTGATAGCGATCGGTAGAAGCAAGGTTGACTTAAAGAGTAAGCAAGATGAAGTAAGGCGGCGGCGACTTCAAACGTTCGTTGAGTTACTCGTTAGAATCTGTAAACATCACAAGGAGGTTTTAAAAATTACGACCATTAATTGAATTACGACGAAAATTACACTGTGCAACATTTCTAAGGTCATCGTCTGGTGCCGCCTTCGTACCCAGATATTTTTGAAGTATATACCGAGACTATAAAAATCCCCAAAGGATTTGGCCCCATTACATCGAAACATTTTTTATGGATACTCCAATATTTTCACCCCAACACGATTTTTTTTTATATTATTTTTACGGAGTCCATATTTCATTAACCGTTCGAAAATTTTTATTTTTGTCTTCGTCAAAGTTGTAGATCTAAACCAGAGCAAAAAAAGTGTCAAATAGACCGACCCAAAAAAATTGCATCCAGTGCATGAAATTTGCAAAAATATGGGAAAAAATTATATTTTTTTATGATGTTTTCCACACAAAATTTATTTATTTGTACTCCGTGGTGTATGATTTATGTGGAATATTGCTTATTATAATCATAATTTTATGGTGAAAATGTCATGAAAAAATAGCCTTTTTTCCAATATTTTTACAATTTTCATGCACTTGATGCAATTTTTTTGGGTCAGTATATTTGAGACTTTTTTTGCTCTGGTTTAGATCTACAACTTTGGCGAAGACGAAAAGAAAGAATTCCGAACAGTTTATGAAATATGGACTCCCTAAAAATGGTCAAAATATCTTATTGAGGTGAAAATATTGGAGTATCCATAAAAAAATGTTTCGATGTAATGGGGCCAAATCCTTTGGGGATTTTATTAGTCTCGGTATATACTTCAAAAAATGCTGGGTACGAAGGTGTCACCAATTTATGTGTTGCACTGTGTTATGATTTAATGTTTTGTAATTAAACAATGCCAAATTATTCCGTTTCAGTTTGGTTGCCGATTTCTATCCTTCATCTTTGTTTGCTCTCTGTAAGGCAGGGATGGGAGTTCGAAACCTATTAATTTAATTACGACGAAAATTATGGTCCACTGTTTTGTAATTAAACACTCATACAAACACGCATATGCCTAACGTACAAGTGTATGTCCAATGTAATATGTATAAAGAAATTTATCTAACGACAATATTTTCACAAATTTCATTTGCCAATTTGTAAATTATATTCGACACGATGCCATTTCCTGTTGCCGTTCATGTTGTTAAAATATGACAAAATAATGTTTTGCATAAAACAACTAAATTGCATTACTACTTTAACACGTTCATACACCGGATTAAAGGTTAACACGGTAAGGAGTTTATGTTCTTTCACACAATACATTGTGTGCATGCGATTAATAAATATTTTGTATAGTAATGTAACGTTGATATTTTAGTTTTGAAGATTAGTAGCCAGTGTTATGCTTTGTAAAACGGAAACATTTTCATCTCACGTGATTGCATGTTACATACATGTGGGTTTTAAACCCTTTTTATAACCATTAAAACACTTTATTGAGCGTTAAATTATAAAGTATGTTTATTTAAAAGTAATTCATTTAATATTCGAAGTAATTCATTTATATTGTTTAAAAGATAATTTATTGATATGGTAATTATGATATTGTTCACACAAAATTGTCAGCACAACACTTCTATACAGCCGATCGCATTGGCTCACTAAGACAGACAGTCCTTTGGGCTTTTGCCACTGCGCTTTAGAGCGTTTCGTCAATATGTGTCGTGCGCATGTTCGTTCGTCAAAGTGTATGTTTGTATGTTCAAACGTCAAAGTGTATGTTTGTATGTTCGCTCGCTCAACATGAGTACGTTGGTGCGCCACATCATGTGTGCAGGCATGTCCTATCCATGCCCCAATCCCACAACCGGCCGTCCTGACTTTACGTTCGCCCTCGAATGTTCCCAGCGTTTCATAAAATCCACCGTCGATGAATTTTTTCCCAGGACTTTCGGTGTCGCCCACTTCTCGCAGATTGTACCGACTATGATTCAACTTCTCCACAACTCCGTGGGGACCTACAAACTTCGGCCTCATTTTCATTCCAGTACCGAACTGAGTTCGTTTTAAAGCTACTAAATTAATCACAGCATATGACGGTTTTGGAACTTTTTTACGGTTATACTTATTATAATTTTCACAACGCATCTTCAACAAATTTTCCCCAATATTCAACACAGGCGAAAAATCATCCCCCCTCGGGTATTCGATAGTTCGACTCTTCACATTATTTAATTTCATATTACAAATAACTTCTCTGCCCTGGTCGCCATATTCAACGTCTTGTCCCTGAATTTCACCACTATTGTTAATTACTCCATCTCGCAAATCCGAATATTCCAACCGATTTTGTTTCCCAATACCACGAGATGTAAATCCTCCCGAACGCTCGTTGAAAATCGTACTTTTGATTAAGTTAGACTCCGCAAATGTTCGAAAGTAATTCATTAGTCTTATTCGCATTTCAGTTTCCCCTAATTTCCCATCTTCCTCAAATTTCCCATATTCCTCTTTCCCAAGCTCAAAATTCTTCAATTGACCACTTCCATTGTCAAAGGGTTTGTTCTCCAACTCTACTGTATCAGATTTTTGAAATCTAATCGAATGAATTACGGCTGTATCCAGTGTTGATGTTGGATTGATTTCCAATATGCGCTGAATTTTCCCAATTGATTCAATATTTCTCCTATTAAAATGTGCGCCGTCTGCGCCGATAATTAAGTTCACTTGATCCAATAAATCGTTTCCCAAAACTGCGGGGTATAAAAGATCTCCTCCACGAAAAACTTGGAATTGTACCTCTATTTTTGTTCCATCTAACTTCAAATTAGCTTTAAAATTTCCCAGCGATGTTATATTTTTGCCCCCTAATCCGACAAAAGTTCTACCCTCCTGGCATAGTTCAATGTTCCCCAAAAGTTTAAAAGTGTTGTAATCCATGGCACTTATATCAGAACCGGTGTCTATAATTGCAGATAATTTTCTCCCTCTAATCAAAATATCCTTATAAATTCTCCTTGGACCGTATTTTCCCTCAACAGTTACCGTGTGCACAATTTGATCATCCTTGTCAATGTCCTCCTTCTTCACTTTAACTTTACAATCAAAAGATTTGTGCCCAAATCCCTTGCATTTAAAGCATTTAACTTCAGCACTCTTACACTCATTCGCCAAGTGTCCGGCGTCTCCACATTTAAAGCATCGTTGTTCCACTTTAGCGCCCTTATGTGTTCTTTCCTCAGATTTAGGATGGGTTGTCTTCGAGTATGATGACTGTCCGGCTTCCCTCATCCTTTCGTATATTTTTAGTTTCTCCTTCAAATCGTCGATAGTTTGCGCTTGGTATAAAATTGACTTGTTCGCAGAATAATCTTTTATCCCCTGCACAAAGTAGTCAATTAAACTCTGGTCGTCTATATTAATTGGTTTCGCAATCTCTTGTAGGCAGTATAAATATTCGCGAAAACTCTCGTTTTGTTTCTTTACCCTATTTGACAATACTTTATGAATATCTCGAGATGATAATTTTGTACCAAATTCCTTCAACAACGAATTCTTAAGAGAGACCCAGTCACGAATGCCCGATTGACTTCTAGCAAACGTTCTAGCTGCACCCTTGAGCAATTGTTTACCATAAATAAATTTTCGTAATACATCCCAACCAACCGTATATGCCATGTCTTCAAACTCTTCCAACCATTGTTCAACCTTGGGTAAACCATCTCCGGAAAATGATGAAACCGAATCCTCTATGTCCCTCAGAGTAAATATACTACCGCGCTCCACAACAGCACGACCCACTGTGGAAGAAGCTTCATCATAATCAGATACACTATCATTCTCTCGTTTTAAACCAAAGTGGTTCAACAATCTATTTTGCAACTCTTCTTTTCTCCCAGTTCTCGAAAGTTGTAGTTCGGCTAACTTCGATTTCAAACCGTCAACCGTCAAAGTTAAAATTTCATTTAAGTCCATTGTGATCGGTGTTTACACGTTAAAAATCAATAATCTTAAATATAATCTTAGTAAATAATGTTAGATTTAATTATCCAAAACAATTATTGTTCAAATTTAAAAAAAAAGATTTTAATTTACTCAGCTTCTATAACAATTATAAAATCAAAGTTATTTACTCTTTAAATCGCTTAAATTCTAATTATTAATCTCTTTGTTGTCAACGCTATTTTATTTCACATTAAATACTCATCAAAATAATCGTTCTCTTAAAATTTGTCTTCTATTTTGTCTGTTTAACTTCTCAGTTTAACTCCAATTTATCGTTTGTGTGTATGTGAACGCTTATCTCATCTGTAAAAACTCTTCAATCTCTCTTCGTTTAACATCTATTGCGCTTTGCACATAAGAAACATCTATGTAATCATCTATATAAACATCTATAAATCATCTATACCTCTCACTCTGTTTAACATCTATAAGTCGATCACACACACAACAAATTTAAACTTCCAAATTTCTCTTTACATCAAAATTAGTCTCAACATCTTTAGTCTGTTCACATCAAATTCTTAAAAACATTCTCTTTATATGTACAGACACTCGTACACAAAAACTATTTTGTTACTCAGCTGCACCTGCGAATTTGTTGATTTGCATGGACTCCCTCTTAATACAGCGCCGCGCCAGCGTCGTTGCTATGTTGTAAACAGAAAATGTTCTCTCCACAGTCGTCTATCAAAGCATACGTTGTCGTCTTTTCAAGGCATTCACGATCGTCTCATCAAAGCATACCTCGTTGCAGTTTTTGTTGCAGTCTTCACCAAGGGGTTGTTTTTTTTTGGTATACGTTGTTTTTGCTTCAGAAATTTCGCGAACACATATTGTTTTTGTAACCGTCTTTTTGGTTTGTTGTTGTTGACGCACACAATAAATGTTCTTTCTTACGTTCGTTCTGTATGTTGCTGTGCACTTTTGTTTTTTTTTTCTTCTCAATGGAAATTAATAAACGTCTGCTTCTATGAATGTCAAAATTTCTGTTTCGTTTTGTCTTTTCAACACATCTATTTTTTATTTCTTCATTTAAAATTTTCAGCTTTTCTCTTTTTAAAAAAAATTCTGTTTATTTCATCATTTAGTCACTGTTCACTATCCACGGTCGAGCCCCCAATTTGTGGGTTTTAAACCCTTTTTATAACCATTAAAACACTTTATTGAGCGTTAAATTATAAAGTATGTTTATTTAAAAGTAATTCATTTAATATTCGAAGTAATTCATTTATATTGTTTAAAAGATAATTTATTGATATGGTAATTATGATATTGTTCACACAAAATTGTCAGCACAACACTTCTATACAGCCGATCGCATTGGCTCACTAAGACAGACTGTCCTTTGGGCTTTTGCCACTGCGCTTTAGAGCGTTTCGTCAATATGTGTCGTGCGCATGTTCGTT
Source organism: Muscina levida (assembly GCA_964034835.1). NCBI lineage: Eukaryota > Metazoa > Arthropoda > Insecta > Diptera > Muscidae > Muscina > Muscina levida. The sequence goes on along the minus strand of CAXIUB010000074.1, from coordinate 43,494 downwards.
CGTCAAAGTGTATGTTTGTATGTTCGAACGTCAAAGTGTATGTTTGTATGTTCGCTCGCTCAACATGAGTACGTTGGTGCGCCACATCATGTGTGCAGGCATGTCCTATCCATGCCCCAATCCCACATACACGTGACAAATTTTGAATAGATTACGAAGTCATAAATCGTCAAATTAAAATTAACACTTTAATATAGTGGCAAAACATATTTATTTTTGTGTGTTTGCTTTAAAGTTAAACGAAATATGTGTCATGTATAGATTATATATTTTAAATATTGTAATGTCTATGAATATCACTAAGCGTGTATGTAATTAAAATTTGTTTCTGTTTTAAATAAAGCAAAAATATTACATACAAAATGTATTTGCTTTATTTGCACTTTTTATTTTACGTATGAGGAATATTAATTTCTAGTTATATTGATTTTAGTACTTGGTAACTGTGACGAATGAGTAATGCGAGTATAGAACGTTCAATTATTGCTGGACGTTCGCAAAATTAACCAACAATGACAAAATAACTTTTTTTGCAATTAACGTTTACATATGGGTATTTCCTGGGACCGGCAGTGGCATAGTGGTTAGAACACGCGACTACCATGCGGGAGATCACAGGTTGAACCTGGCTCCAGTCATCTTAAAAAAAAACAAACATTTTTTTGGGACCGGCGTGGCATAGTGGTTAGAACACGCCCACTACCATGCGGGAGATCGCAGGTTCAAACCTGTCTCCAGTCATCTTAAAAGAAAAAAAAATAAATAACATTTTCTTTCATTGTCGGCTCCCCTCCAATGTTGTTGACAGCAACTTCGCAGTATTAAGCGTCGATTCAATCGTCGTGTCTAGTAAGAGCTTCTCAAACAGTGACGTTCGCATTCGTCGATAAACAAGTAGGTGCCGTTAGTTGTGAATCTAAAAATAGAAAGCGTGTTAATTCACAACAACGCGAGAAGCTATCCCATACCTCATTCATTGGGTGTAAAGGGTGTAAACTTGAAGTGTCTACGAAAATTTGTGAAATTTTGCGAAATTTTGTTAATGACCAGTACATTCTTTTTTGTGGAATAAAGAAGACATATTGGGGTTATATAAACAACTTACTTCACAAACAACTTACTTCACATTAAAAAAACTTTTACATTTTATGCTACTTCAATCCAATTTTTGTTAATTTGACTGCTTTCTACTTAATGGAAATTTTTTTTTTATTTAAAAAGCAATAATATTACATACAAAATATATTTGCTTTATTTGCACTATTTATTTTACGTATGAGGAATATTAATTACTAGTTACATTGATTTTAGTACTTGTTAACTGTGACGTATGAGTGATGCGATTATAGAACGTTCAAATATTGCTGGACGTTCGCAAAATTACCTTTTTTTACAATTAACGGTTACATATACAGTCGAGTACGTTTATAACGAACACCGTTTATAACGAACTTTCATTTATAACGAACACTTTTTCTGGTCCCTACGGTTTTGCTTCATTTATTCATATAAATCTTTACTGTTATAAGGAACATCGTTTATAGCGAACTTTACGTATAACGAACAATATTTTTTGTCCCATTTTTAAATTTTCATACATTTTTTGACGGTTATAACGAACTTCCTTCAAATTGTTTAACTACGTCAGCAACGGTAACGTAATTTCTTTCAAACAAATACTGAAATGTTATTCCGTTGTTTTTATTCTTGAAAATTTGTTTGATTTATTTTAAAGTTGATTCATCTAATTTTTTGTGTAATAAAATACTGCTAAAAAATAATAAAAAATAATACAAATAATTTTTAATCTATTTTTTATACCTCGGATATAACGAACTTCGCATATAACGAACTAAAATGCCTAGTCCCTGGGAGTTTGCTATAACCGTCCTCGACTGTATCTACATTAATCATTTATATGCGGTACTTGACTTTTTGCCTATTTTAAGGCCCCTTGGCCCTAACCAATATACTTGAAACTTTTTCCCCAATTTCAGATTTCTTCTTAAGTTGCAAACTTGCCTCAAACCCTTACAAACAAATTAAGTCAATAGAGTCTATAATTCTTCTTAAAGAACCTTGAAAATGTGTCCATAACTTAAAATTGTTAACGAGGTAAAGCAGTGAGATGTGGGAAACAGGCAGTAGACGTTAGATCTCCAGTCTTAGACGATGGAACATCTTCTTTGTAGCTGCTCTAGCCAGTAGGAGGCTTAGATTTAATGCGCTTCTTGCGGTACCTTCCATGGCTAACTGGTCCAAGATAAAAGTTGGCGTTGCCTCGTTTTTCTCTTCCTTATCCTCCTCTCCTTCCTTCTTTCTTCCCATTCCTTTCTAAGGGATACTCACAGGAATCTCCGTGTGTAGTGTGATCTGGTTTTTACCAGATAACATGTGTCCATGACCTAACGCAGTAAAATATAAAAGAGGGATTTTTCCTCAAAATCTTAAGGTATATAAATTGTATGATGTACTGGACATTTATTCGATTGAAAGATCACAGGCTCTATAATGTCGTTGAATATGTTCCCATAATGTCGGATTAATATATTTTATAATGTCCAGTAATACAAAACTATGAACTTCCCCAATTTGTACATAAGTTTTGTTTTAATATTGTTCGTTTGTTTCGTATTTAGAAATTTTGCAGTACCCTTAAACATGTATCAATTGTAACAGCCTTTATCGAGTGTTGTGCTAAATCCCAGCTCATTTCAAAAATTAAGGTGCCTTTCTCTTTTTCGTTACCGTTTTTACTTCAATTTCGATCTAGAAATAAAAAGTCTTCTTTGGTTACTCCATATGATGATTTTAACATCAAGTTAATTCCCAAAAGCTATTTTAGTGTTGCAAACATAAAACACATGAAACAAAAACTTTGCTACTCGCAAAAAATCTTAGAAGAAAGAAGAAATAAGATAACCAAAAAAAAACTGCAATAGGCAACAAATCATTGTAACATACGAATAAGAAGGCTTATCGGATACTTTGGTGTTCTTAGTCTAAGAAATAGATACACAAACGATATAAACTATGGTAAGGAAAAAAATAGATTGTTTTCTTTGTAGGGGTTAATGACAATACCTTGTCTATCCTTTACTGACTATCCTACCGTCCTAACTTAAAGTGTTTTAAATTTCCTACCCCTGTTACATCTTCCTTAAATGCTCTATGAACCCCAAAAAGCTTAAGTTTCGAACATTCTGTGATTTATTACTATGACAAAGATATAACTCTGTATTTTAGTGTGTGCGTGCGTATATATAATGAGGTTTAAAGTGCATGATTGTGTTATATAGATAGCTTGCTATTACTGTAACCGTAAAGCCCAGCTAGTCATATATACATACGTTAATGTGCACATGGCCAGGAACTTGTTTACACGGTTAAGCATAATGACATTGGAAACGTCAGCTCAATTTCAGTATGTGTCGTTTTTAGTATTACATGAATACGCCACTTTTGATAAGTATCACTTGATAAGTATTACTGTCACTATAATGTCCCTGCTAGTGTGTATGTGTTAGTCGGTTTTTATCTCAGTGCCACAAGGTTAAATAATTTCTGTTAATTTGCTTAGTTATATAAATTGTGTGGTTAACTAACGGTGACCAGACTTTCATTCCTTACCCTTGTTTTTTTTACTACATGTTTAAAGAAGAGACAAGTTTTGGTGACCTTTGGATTATGTTTACACAAAGCACATAGAATTTGTTATGGGGCTTAATTAGAAAATTTTGTTGTCTTGCAAATAAAATTAATTTTTTTTTGCCATACTTATTTGAACATTGCAACGCCTGCTATCCTCAAGACACTAACGCTGGTCTATTATAAACCTACCGCTGTGCTTATGAAAAAAAAAAACATAAATTGTTGCCATTTACCATATATTGAACACTTTGCTGCCAAGACGTGCCCACAAAATCACCAGACAACATTAAATTGATTTGTAACTATCAACTCTAGCATCTTCTTGATGACCCTTACATTAGAATATAACGAAGGCAAACCGAATACATTAATACCCATTACAGGACAAATTTGGATTTTCTTTTGCTGCAATATATGGCAAAATTTCAATGATTGTTCTCTTTATCTTCCTTTTGCACAAAGATCCAAAAACAAATGTATACAAAAATTAATTTGTAACTATGAATACAAAATAATTTATCGGGACATTCTTAATTAATTGTTATTTCAAGTGTATTGTTATATGCAAAATTTTCAAAAGAAACCAATGAATTCCCACAGGCGTTCATACCCTAATCACATTGAATTTCCTTGACTGACTTTGCTTTGAATCTGTTGTTGTCCTGATTGCTTAAGTTACATTTTAAGATTTGCCTTTGTAATCGTCGACTTGGTTTTATTAATTTGTCTATGGACACTTATTCATTTGATACAATTAATGAGATGTATATCCTGTCAAATGGAGCAGACAGATAATTTGTAAGACGACACCACCAGAAACGACGCATATCTTTATAATTTATGCAAGGGGTGTAGTTGGTTGAGGGGGTGAAATCAAAGATTATTGTGGCAGATTCTGTGTGAAGGTTGTGGCAGGTTTAAGAATGATAGGGATAGAATTAGTAAGTGTGTGTGTGTGTGATTTGATAGCTTAGACACTTATTACACAGTTTAACATAACTGAGAGCATATTTGTGGCATAAGATTGAACTTTTATTTTAAATCTTTTTACAATAACTATTTGCAAATTAGAAAATAATGTAAAGAACATTAAAGAAACCAAAGTCCTTATAATAACAACAAGCACACTTGCTTAACTCATCTACTAAGCAATTGCCCGTAATTTCGCTGCATCCAGGAGAATCGCAGGACGTTTTTGGATGAAAAGGTCGAAGTTCCATCTTCTCTCATCAAGAATACCGTACCAGGTGAGTAATTTTAAAGTAAGTTTAAGTCACTAAAGTGTCTTCAATTAAGAACTTTTGGACCTTGATTAGATGTTTTTATCTAAAAATATAGTCAACTAGCTGACTTAAGTATTGACTTACATTTTTTGGGTAGAATGACATTCTCATCGAGGATATTTTTTTTTTAATGACAGAAATTTATTGTAATGCTTTTACTAATACATGTATGAGAGAACCAAAGGAGTGCACATATGTTGTAAGTTGGTCTTTCTACATGCAACATAAATCTGTATATGCGAAAACTTGATTATACTGCCCTTCAGCTTTATTGATTGCCATCACAAATTCTAAACGTACTGGAAACTTTAATCTTTGGAAATCAAACGGCAAACGGCGTGGGAATACATAGTAGCAATTAGAGTGTTCAAATACCTCCTTTTTTTAGAAACCCGGTTTCCGAGTTATTCGAAAAATTGATTTTTTAGAAAAATCGGATTTCGAATACAGCATTTGAAAGAAAACCGGTTTAACCGGATTTTTCGGTTTTTTCCTAAAAAGTTAAAAATATTTATAAAAAAAAATAATTTGGTTTAAAAAAATGAATTTATTTAGTACTAGCTGGCCCGGCAGACTTCGTCCTGCCTCCAAATTTTTGTAAAAGATGTTGAGTGCGGTTGAAATCTAATTCGGATTGGTTTTTTACATTGGCCTCTGAAATATTTCAATTTAAAGCGGGGTTTTCCCGGAAAAATTCTGTACTTCATATATCAAAAAGATGATTATATGTTATTGTAAGAAGTGCATTGTTGTCCATGATTTGATGAAAACTTACTTATTAATAGGCATACATTCTAAAATCAATTTTTTAAGCCGATTGACTGACATATAACTTTCTGCGTTGGCGAACTGGGTGATTGTACTTAACCCTAGAAGGGTAATCATATTTTACACACACTAAGGGTAATCTTCGTCGAATCGACGAATTCCTATTTTACTTGGAAATTCTTAGCAAAAAACCTAGCGTAGTAGTCCAAAACATCACATTTAATCAATTTTAGACTCTAGTGAAGAAGAAAACACAAAAACTGTATGGTTTTAAAGCTATTTGGTTCATTTTCGAGCATTTCTTTTTTCAGCCCATTTTTTTGGTCTCAAGTAGATACTAGTATTTAAAGGTTACTTTAGTATAAAATTAAATAGTCATGGCATCTCAACTATTACAAAAAAATTTACAATATACTTCATTTTATCAGTTGAAACAAAAAAAACCTGGAAAAGTTATTTCTTTGTACAGTAGGCACAAGTTTGAAAATATCCTCGCCACGTACAGGTATTACAAAAAAACTTTTGCATTTTTGTTTTTCTTGTGAACAATATTTGCAAGCTTAGCGTTGTTTTTTCTTCCTTTTCATTTCCAACATTCGACAACTCAATAACTAAAGTTATTTTCAATATTTTTATCGTCTATTGTTGATTGAAGAGGCTCTACAAGGCCCGAATTTATTTGTTTTAGAAGCTCGTATATTTGAACGGGATTCTTAATTTCAACACTCGTCTATTTAACGATTTCGTCCAAAATGTCATCGCATTCGAATTGTTAGAAGCACAATAAGGGGAAAGTTCGTCACTTGCTTCACGAGTTGATCCTCGCCTCTGATGCAATATATTTATCCCACGCCTTTATTCATTTTATTTTTAGCCGAACAAAATTTTAATTATTTTCAACGGAATGTTTTTCTTACACAGTTTAGTAATTTTTGAGCAAATTTAGTGGCACACGATTATTTTCATCACCCAAATCTGGTATAATATCGTCACCATCGTCGTAGTCCTTCTTGTGGAAAAATTCATCTTCTTCGATAGTTTCTTCAATTTTCTTTTCGGTCTTTGAATCGCAATTGGAGTCATTAGAAGCATTTACACAATTTTCATTTAAATGGTCAGATAATTCAGACATTTTTAATATTTTAAATAAAAAAATTTAAAAATATTTTTTGATTTTGTTACTTTTTTGCAATTACAAAAAGTGTCACAAAAGGTAAGCTTCGTCGTATCGACGACGCGAGTTTTTGTTTACTGCAAAAAAATAACAATAACGCATAACTAATGCTGTCATTTGCCAGCATAGCTTGAAAAAAACATCACAAACTAACGCTATTGAAAAAGGCAATAGATTATTGTGAAAAATTAGAGAGATATTTGAAAAAAAAGCAACAGTGTTCGTCGAATCGACGAAGATTACCCGTCTAGGGTTAAAGGTGCTTGGTCTTAGCAATGATAATACTTTGCGCCTTTTTATCCCAAGGAGTACGAATTTCCAAAAATCCCTTCATTTGGTTCAACAACCCTATTAACCGTTTAGTCTGGGTGATAGCAACAGTTTTTCCCATTTTCGTGTTTGTCCCCTAAAAGTTCGAAATGCGAAAAACCACTTTGTGAAGCTCTTTAATGATATAGAAAGTGCGCCATTATTAATATTCTCCATTCTACCTTAAAGTCCTGCAGACGATCTACAGGCTATCCCCAACTTTCACTGCAATTTTGGTCAAAATCGGTTTAACCGTTTTCGCAATTAGAGGTGTCATCAAAATGGGCATCTATTTTTATATATAACTAGCTGACCGGGCAGACTTCGTCCTGCCTAAAGAAGTATTGACTGAAATTTAACTTTTTTTGGTTGGAATAAATCTTCGGGTTGTGTTAGTTTCTTTTGATATTCGCATCGAAATTTAACAAAAATTTTGAGGTATATTAAAAGATAATATAGTTTGAATGACAGAAATTTATTGTAATGCTTTTGATAATAGAGTATCTATGGAAGAACCAAAGAAGTGTACATATTTTAATCAGTGAGCCATTCTACACGTGAACATGCAACATAAAGGTGTTCATGCGAAAAATTTGGATTTTTCAAATTTGAATAGACTGTCAGATTTATTGAATGTCATTGCAAATTTTACCCGAACTGGAAACTGTAGTCATTTAAATCTAACGGCAATTCCGTGGGTATCATTGTTATACAAAGTAGCAACACTTCGGTTCCCTTATATTTTCTGGGTAAATTAATGTAAGAATGATAACTTAATCATGTATTGCTTCTTAAATCCTATAATACGCGATCAAGGGGTTTCAACAATTTTTTGAGGGTCATAGTACACTCATCCCTCGTTATGATTTGACATGTTTGCAACATTTTTTAACTTGATAACTCATGTGCGGTTCTCAGAAAATTTAAATTTTTTGCTCTATTCTGCAACATCCAAAACAGCTGCGCAATACAGGAGGATGCAATAGCCAACGCGATCAAGCATTTTGCAAAATCAACAATATCAAAACCCATGGGTGCAATTAGGAAATAAAATCCTCCACACTCATTCGTAACTGCTAATATTACACTGTTGTATGACGTTTGTCGATCTAAATGTAATAGAATGCAGATTTGAGAAATGTTTAAATTCGTGAGTATTCGATTTTTTCTGCCGTAGATCTCAGTCGCATACGCCACTGGTCTCAAAAAATTGCATACCAAATATCAAGACGAATAGTGCTACAGTTCTTCAGCTATTGCTTTTTGGAAAACATAATTTGGCAGGGCTACCCCTTATGCTTGATCACGAATATTGGTGTTTATTCCACATACTATTTCAAATCCCCCCATTTTCTTTAAAATACGTATATTAATGTTAATTGAATCCACAACAAATTCCATTACCATTCGCAAAATTACATCCTACGGACGGAGCCATGCCTAATGATCTAGGCCATCAGATATTGCACTTTTACTAATTAGGTCCTATGAGTAGGGCCATTCCTACAAATCCAGTACTTCAGATACCGCACTTTAACAAATTAGCTAATTTGAAAATTCAAATATTGACAAATTTAACATTGACATACTATTTAAATTTTCACAATTTAAAACTTTTGAACATTTTTTGTATGAGAAAATCAAAAATCAACTCAATAAATGGACCACATGATTCAAATGCAATGTTTAAGTAACCTATAACGATCCTCGGAAGATTGTCTTTCTATTGATGCCGGTTTGTTGCACATCGGTTGGGTGGTTTTGAAGTCTATAATGGACATACGTAGAAACAAATGTTCACTTTTATATATATAGATAGATATATAGAGTTTTCTATAATTTTAATGTTAAAAAAATGTTTATATGTAATGTAATCAAGGGTGACTAAATGACTTAAAAAAATTAAGTGTTTCTTAAGCTAAACACCAGCAACTGGATCCAAACATACATCCAAAATTTTCTCATTTAAAAAAATGCATTCATTTTAAGTTTGAGTAAAATCGGACAATCTAAATAATTCAGCTCCAGCCAACTCAACAGCTGGTTCATTTATACATTATTATATAATAAAACAAATATACATTCTAAATTTCAGTCAAATTGTTTGATTCGTTATAATTCCACCATAGCTGCACCATTCGAACAAATTTTGATAAAAAATCCACCCAAACGCTATCTACCGGGTCCATTTGTACATAAAATTTTACTGGTGATGAAACAAACATACATTCTGAATTTCAGTAAAATTGGTCCATCCATTTAAATTTTCGATATAAATCGACCCTAGCGCCATCTACCGGGTTCATTTGTACATACGATTTTCTCTGATGATCAAACAAACATAGATTCTGAATTTCAGTTAAATTGGCCCATTCGTTAAAATTTTGATTGTAAACCGACCCCAGCGCCACCTACCGGGCCCATTTGTACATAAAATGTTTTCTCATGATCAAACGAATATCCATTCTAAATTTCAGTTGAATTGATACATACATTCAAATTTTCGATATAAATCCACCCTAGCGCCACCTGGATTTGATTTTTTTCAACACAAACAATCTACGGAAAATTTCGAATCGAATAAAAAAAAATCAGCCAAATCGCTCCAGCCGTTCTCAAGTGATGGTATGACATACGTGGACCATTTCATTTTTATATATATAGATGTAATATCAATACATCCAATGCGATCGTGCCCAAATCCTACATTTAGTAAAACTATAGCAGGACAAAGTTTTGGAGAAAAAACTGGAAGTCTAGCTACGCCCCATGTGGTACCTCCCATACTCATCAGGTACCACCCATTTTAGAAATCGATTAATATTATTAATATATCCAACGCGATCGTGACCATATTCTGTTCTTAGTAGTGCTCAAACAGGATAACATTTTGGAGAACCAATTTGGAAGCCTAGTCACGTACCTGCTGGTACCTCCCATACAAATGCACCATTCCGCCCACTTCAGAGATGGAGTAGTAAAATCAATACATCCGACGTGATCGGGCCCAAATTCAGTATTTATTAAAGCTAAATCAGGATAAAGTTCAGAAGAAAAAAACTTTAAGTCTATCCACGCCCCTGCTGGTACCTCCCATACAAATGTACCACTTCGCCCACTTTAGAAATTGAGTAATTATATCAATATACTAGAAAATTAAATGTTTACTGAGGGTATGGGTATATGTAAGTCGGCTTACCCGACTCAAACTTTCTTACTTGTTAAAATAGTATTTAAGAACTAATATGCAATTTGGCAAAAGTGCAGAATATGGGGCGGGAGCCCAAAAAAAAAAAAATGGCACCCCCCTCAAATACGCCCCAAAACACGAAAATCGAGATCAAAGTTGGCGCTAAGGCGCGGGGGGCCGGGGGGGCCAAAAAGGGGGCCCCTTGGGTTCTATGATGACCCCCCATGTGTGGGTACTCAAATGAAAGATGTTTTCGAGACGAATCCAACGGTCCAGGAGACCCGTAGGAAAAATAACATCGTTGGATTCGTCTCGAAAATATCTTTCATTTGAGTACCCGCACCTGGGGGGTCATCATATAACCGAAAGGGGCCCCTTTTTTGACCACCCCTGGGCCCCATGGGTCTGAGCGCCAACTTTGACCTACCATTCCGATGTTTGGGGAACAAGACGAAGACAATGGCATATTTATTTTTTAACCGGGCTCCCGCCCCATATTTTGCACTTTAGCCTGCAATTTAAGTGTTAAATTTTGAGTCAATTCTTCTGTTTCGTTTTTATAAAGCTTGATATCGAAAACACGCGCTCACATACTGTGGAAGTAGGATTTATTGACAAAACAGCGTTTAGAAGGATGTTGAGCTTTTCTGTCCTTTTATTAAATCTATCGAAATAGGTGAAATCATCATATAGGCATGTGTCATTGCAATTTGTTTTCACTGGTGGATTTTGGATGTTATTTATTGTCCTGTTTAAATCGTTGCAAAGACTACCTACCATTAGGAGATTCCCCTATCTCACAATCTGAACTGTTACTAGACTCTGCTGTTGTTGGGGAAATTGCAGGATAAAGTCTTTAAAAAGCTCGTTAACAAATTCCATCGTTTCCGCCTTTTTAGACTACTTTACACAGGATTAGCTTGTAGGATATTTTCCGGTCCTAATACATATAATTAGGGTATTCAATATTTGTAAACGAGAATGTTTTTAGAAGCTTTTTAAAGTTTTTAAATTTAATTTCAATTTAACTAAGAAAAAACCCTTTACACATTTTATAAACATGAATGTTTTTAGAAGCTTTGTAAAATTTCAAAATTCAATTTCTAATTAATTTAGAAAAAACTTTTAACGTTTTATAAACGAGAATTTTTTTTAGAAGCTTTGGAAAATTTTAAAATAAAATTTCAAATTAATTTAGAAAAAACTTTTAACGTTTTATAAACGAGAATTTTTTTTAGAAGCTTTGGAAAATTTTAAAATAAAATTTCAAATTAATTTAGAAAAATCTTTTTACATTTTATAAACATTTTAAAAATTTTAAAATTCAATTTCGAACTAATTTAAAAAAAACCGAGTACCCGAAGGAAAAAACTCGGTTAGACCGGTAATTCGAAAATGTCATTTTTTCAAAAACCGGCATACGGTTTTAAATAAAAAAACCGGTTTTCGGTTTTGAACACCCCAGTAGCAATACATCGGTTTTTTTATATTTTCTGAATAAATTAATTTAAGAATGTGCGATCAAGTGGTTCCAACGATATTTTTGTGTGCCTCACTATGATTTGACATGAATGAAAATTTTTTTTTTTCTTGATATTACATGTGGGGTTCTCAGAAAATAGCAATTTATTGAGCTATTCTGCGACGTCCAAAAGAGTTGCTCAATACAGAAGGATGCAGTATTTGCGATCAAATATTTGCCAAAATCAACGATATCATAATCGATGGGTGCATCAAGGAAGTATAACCCAACAAACCTATTCGTTGCTCTACCTGTACCGTCGGTCACATACTGGACAGGTCTCAAATAACGACATATCAAATATCAAGCAGAATAATGCTATAGTCCTCCATCTATTGCGTTTGTATGACAGAATTAGGCAGGGTCACCCGTTTTTGGCTAGATCACAAATATTGGAGTTTATTCCACATCCTTTTTCTAATTCCGTCCCTTCTCTTTAGAATCCGTATATTAATCTTATTGAATCCACATCAAAGTTCATGACCATTCGCACAATAGGTCTTCACGCCTACTGATCTAATACTTTAGACATTGCACTTTTACAAATAAGGTCCTATGGGCGGTGCCATGCCTACTTATCTAGTATTTCAGATACCGCAATTTAACAATTTGGGGGAATTTAAACGTAGTTGTACAAGTCGCCACATGTTGTAATGTATAAAGTGAGCCAACCACACTGGTAATGGTAAAGAAAACTAGTAAGGTAATTATCTTCGGCTATGTTTAGATATCCTTCACCATTTGTAAAATTAACAATAAAACTGGTTGTTTGCCCTACAACTATATTTTATTAAATTTTTTACAGCAATAGAAGAGGAGTGTGTGTGAGAGGTGGGCGTTACTTTTATTCTTCTTAAACTTAAAAAAACTTAATTTCCCTTTACACACCATGAATGAGGTATGGGATAGCTTCTCGCGTTGTTGTGAATTTACACGCTTTCTATAAAGATTCACAGCTAACGGCACCTACTTGTTTGAGAAGCTCTTACTAGACATGCTGATTGACTCGACACTTATACTGCGAAGTTGCTGTCAACAACATTCGAGGGAGCCGACAATGAAAGAATTTTTTTTTTTTAAATAACTGGCGCCAAGTGTTGAACTTGTGATCTCCCGCATGGTAGTTGCGTTTTCTAACCACTATGACACGGCCGGTACCGGTCACTTTTATTCTTCTACATCCACTTTTTATCAATAATTTTTCACTAAAATGTCAAATACTGACCTTGATTTGCTTATATGCATTAATAAAATTGTTTTGAATCGTTTAACCGCCCAAGAATGGGGTGTTTTGTATGAGGTGTGGGAGTAGTTTTTTTCCGATTTTACTCATCTTATAACTTAACCTCTGCTTGGAATCGCTGGGATAGGCTGACGGACAACCCCAAAATGGAGTAGTTTGTATGGGAGGTGGGAGTAGGTTTTATCCCATGTTAATCAATTCATAACAAACCCTCCACTCGACAGACAGACCGCCACACCCAACAGAGGAAGTGTTTTGTATGAGAGGGGGAGTAGTTTTTGTCCGACCTTGCTTATCTTAGAACTTAACCTCCGCTTATAGGATATGAGCTTATGTATTAAATTTAAAATTGACTGGGGAATGAATATAAAATATAGTGGTTGACCCCTCCTGGTACCTCCCATTCAAAACGACCTACTCTTGGAAAATTAATATTTCTCCTATAACTTCCAAACGGGCACTGGTCAGAGATTTTATCTTGCGATAGGAGGCACATCATCAGAAAACCTACATATTTAACACACTCCTCCTGGTACCCCCTATACAAATGACCGAATTCCCCCTCATAGTTCAACATACATATCTTGAGTAAGATGTACGCTTATGAAAATTTTACTCAGGAATAAATATGGACTATATCGGTTAACCTACTTCGGATCTTCCGTCAACATGTAAAATAATGTCAGCCAAGAAATTAAGAGGAGAATTGTGGTAGCCAATAGATTTTTTTACGGACTTTGGCAGCACTTTAGTAACACCACCTTATCTCGAGATACGAAGAGACAGCTATACCAGGTGTTAATTTTACCCGTCCTGTTGTATGTTACCGAATCATGGGTGCTTACGACAACGGACATACAAAACCTGGGAGTATTCAAGAGAAAAGTACTCCGAAAAATATATGGACGTATCTGTGCCGACGTCGAGTTTCGCCATCGAATGAACCATGAGCTGTATGAGCTATACCTCGACATCGACGTAGCTAAAAGAGTCAGAATCCAACGACTACGATGGCTGGGACATGTCACCAGGATGGATGTAAATGCTCCAGCGAGAAAGATGTTTGAAGGCGAACCTGAAGGACGGCGCAGAGCATGGAGACCCAAACATCGTTGGAAGGACCAAGTGGTTGCCGACGTGCCACCATCTGGTAGGACCAACTGGAGAACGCACGCAGAAGACCGAAGCGTGTGGAATTCTTTAACACTTCAGGCCTCAAATTTATGAACTACGTTCGTAAGTTGAAATAGGCCACATAAGTAAGTAAGTAAGTATATCGGTTGACCCCTTCTGGTACCTCCAGTCAAACCAGCACCAGGGGGATAATTTATCTTGCAATCTATTTTGTATGTTAGTCGAAATTTACCAAGGTAAGCGTATGATGAACGTTGATTTAGGATAAAAAATCGGACACGTTGTGCTGCCCCTATACAAAATAATATTCTATTTTACGGTTTTGCAACATGTCTCTAGACCGTTGATATTATGACAGAAAGTCCTATTTACAACCGTTTACGCCCCACAAACAGGCGAAAATAATACATATGTAATTATACCATCACGCTTAGGGATGAAGGTATATATCATTTGATACGACCCAAAAGTGTAACACATAGAAGGAGTGACTTTAGACCCTAGGTTTCTCTGAACCAAATTCGATTTATGACTTTTTAAGTCGTTTGAGCCATGTCCGTCTGTCTGTCTGTCCAGCTGGTTCGCACGATAACTTTCGAAAGACGTAACCAAATGTTTTGAAATTTTGCACGAGTTAATATTTCCCCAAAACTACTTACGGTATTGAAAAAGGGCTACATGGCCACGCCCCTTCTGGTACCTTCCATACAAATGTACAATTCCGCCCACTTTAGATATGGAGTAGTAATATCAATAAATCCAAGGCGATCGTACCCAAATTCTTTATTTTAGTAAAGCTATAGCCGGATGCAGTTTCCTGAAAACTACTTACGGTATTGCAAATGCATATTGCAAATGGCCCCGCCCCTTCTGGTACCTCCCATACAAATACATCATTCCGCCCATTTAAGAAATCGAGTAATAATATCAATACACCCAACGGGATCGTACCAAAATTCTGTATTTGGTAAAGCTATAACAGGATAAAGTTTTGGAAAAAATTTTGAAATATATATGTACTTTTCCGCCCACTTTAGGGATGTAGTAATAATATCAATACACCCAACGTAAACGTGCCCAAAAAACAATAACATATTTTTTTCAATTCAATGTATTTCATTAATGTAACGGAAACTTGTCTATTGTTTGATCTCTTAAATATTTTTATGTAAATGTATATTACAAAAGTGATATACTTGTTATCTTATAATTGGAAATTGATGAATTCAAACCTTGTCCTGCCTGCAATGTTATTGATTCATATTGATTTGTGTAAAAACAAATACATAACATGGGCTATGAAGTTTCCACAAAAACTCATATTCGAATCGTTCTTTTGTTTAGAATATTAAAGTTAATATTTTCGATCTCCCAATGTATCAGAGCATACAGCTTGGTACATAATTATGATATGTACCAAACTATCAGGACACAAATGGAATATGTCTTTCAGGAAAGTAGTCCAACAACATAAGAACATAAGCCTCATATACACTTGTCAAAATTAACATGTATAACTCAAATGTTATGCAGTTGTTAAAGTTTACACTAAGGAAGGCTGCCGTCGCCACGCTAAACGGTATTTGCCCTCTGATCGTAAATAAATATTCCTACCTATGAATATATGTGTAGTGAAAAGTACTATCTGTGTATCCAATATCGTTTGCAATAAATACCTCAAAGACACATAACTTAACAAATTGTACCGAAACATCACAAGAATTTCACTACAAATTCTTTTCCAACTAATTGAATTGATAAATTTTAATCATACATTTATTATCACACCAGAAATCCACACAATATTCACATTCATTTCAGTTTTCATAAATGCAATAATTCAACTGCATATTTTCATATCAGTAAGCTTTTGAAATAAAATGTCAATATTAATTTATATTGATTTTGTTGCAATTCATTTAATATACAATTGCTCTGGGAATACACACGTTCGTACGCACCAGTGGCAGCAATGGAGCAAGCAGGATTATTTTAAATACGAGAACATCACTTGAATGCATATGCTTAAAGTACACAACATTTGTCAACAAAATTATTATTTTAAAGATTAGACGTCGCCGCAGCACCAGCCCTGACTAATTACACAATGCACAATGGTTTCAAATCAATTTTTTCTGGCCAAAATTATTTAAGTTAAGAAAATTATCATTTTTGTTCAGAAATAAATTAATATTGTTATATGTTGTCAATTGTATATCTTTTTCTTCCTAATTGATCCAAATCTGCTTTCTGCTTTGGTAGCTTATAATTAACGAATAAAAACAAATATTAATTCAATTAAAATCTTATTTTTATGTGGTGAAAATAAAATTATACATTAAGTGTCAGTTATGTCTAGCTTGCTCTCTTAGATTATATTGCCATCTTCGATTTCGTCTTCATATTCTTCATATTTTGTCATATTCGACTTCATATTTTTAAAACGAAGGTTTTTTTAGAAAAATGTATATACATTTAATAATCGCAAGTATTCGCAAGATGTAATTAAAGAATATGGTTGAGCAGATCACATGTTGTTTTTGAAAGTTAATTTTATGCTGGACAAACTTGGACTTTTTTTTTAAACTTCAATTCAAATTGAATAAAGTGAAAAATTATAAAATTAAATATGCATGTAAGCAAGGTGAATTATTTCCTATTTATCTTTCTCTTTTCAAACTTGTTATAGGGAATTATTTAAGTACTTACTATGGGTAAGATTATCCATTACAATTTTTTTTTAAATTTGTTATATTTTTATAAAAACAGCGTATGACAAAATACATATGTTGTACACCACTCAAATGTTTTCAAAACTATACTAAAAATTTCTAACTGTGTCGCTCCAATGACTAACGGTTAACAACAGTTTACAAAAATAGAATTAATTTCTGGTTGCTTTGATGTGTTTTTAATATTTATGTAACGACAAAAATGGTAAAACACAAAGGTAAAAAAAATAATTTTGGCCACGTATTTGCTCAGAGGGACCATTGTGCAATGCAACAAATTTTTGATCCCGGCTTCTAAATAGTTGATCCTTATGTAAAATTTCATGCTGAATTCAAATCTGCTCTCAGATATTTGGAAAGTAGAACAGTTTTTGAGATATGGTCAAATTTCCATTTTTTGTGTTTTGAAAAAAGGTAGGTCTACTAAAATGTCATTTTCTCTGGTTTTTGTTCACCGATGTCACCGAACTGTGACGAAAATAATAGATAATGAAATTATTTCTTAAAAAAACAATAGTTGTTTAAAATCTAATCACAAATGACGAAGTTATGGGACTTCAAAGTTGGATTTTTGTTAAAATTTTTATGATTTTTCAAGTTTTCGCTGCCTTTTATTAAGTCTGTTTCCGTGTTTCCGTAAAAATTGCTCCGGTTTCAAACTATTGCATGATAGAATAATGTGTTACAAAAATTTTTTGCCCTTGGTCATCAAAATCGGATAAAAAATACTTCCGCATTTGCAGCATTTGGGAAAATAACCCCAATTTTTTTTTTAGATTTTCCTATGTGACTTGTTTAACAAAAAATGTAGAGTTATTTTTCGGAAAGCATGCAAAACAACAATTACTACTACTCTCAAGAAGAGGTATGTGTACTTAATTGTGAATGTAGCGTTTATTTTTCAGCCGATTTTGATGACCAAGGGCAACAAATTTTTGTAACATATTATTCTTTCATGTAATGGTCTGAAACCGGAGCAAATTTTACGGAAACACGGAAAAAAACTTAATTAAAGGCAGCGAAAACTTGAAAAATCATTAAAATTTTTACAAAAATCTAACTTAAAGTGCCATAACTTCGTCATTTATGATAGGATTTTAATCAGCTATCGTTTTTTTAATAACTAATTTTATTATCTTTTATTTTCGTCACAGCTCGGTGACATCGGTGAACAAAAACCAGAGAAAATTACATTTTAGTAAACCTACCTTTTTTCAAAACACAAAAAATGGAAATTTGACCATATCTCAAAAACTGTTCTACTTTCCACATATCTGAGAGCAGATTTGAAATCAGCGTGGAATTTTACATTAAAATATATTTTTAAATGTCCGGGATACAGAAACTTTTGAAATTTTGTGACATAGTGTTATAAATGTCTGTTGACGTCGTAATATGATCACGAAATTAATTTATTTTAAAACAACATCAAAAATGAAGGATACAAAAGTTACTGGAATGAAAAAAAAATTAAAACATCAACACACTTAAAACGGAGACATCAAATTAAAAAAGTTTATCTTTTATGTAAATCCCTTCAAATTGATTGGCTATACCCAAAATTTTGCGTTCCAACTTTAAGTTGTGTAATGTAAATTCACTTGAAAAGTGTTTAAAATGCTCTGGGATAAAATTAATTTTCTTACCGGATGGTATTGTGCTGCATTACAGCTTATCCATTTAGAGTTAAGTGGATTGTCCATAGGTAGTAAGGATGTGATATCTTCATTCATCAATCCTACATAACAATGCTACAAATTAAGTTTAAAATGGAAGAGAATCCCCATTAGTGTTCTTTCAACTACTTAGTGTATTCTAATCAAGTGCCATATTACTTTATCCCTCTCAGACACGATGTCCCATATAAAGGACAAAAGAGTTTTGACTTTTAAAGTCATGGATTGCTGGATATTGGTTTGTTTTTTGTTTTCGATTGATGCTGTGCAAAAACAACGGCATTTTACCGTTAGAAAAAATAAACATCACGCTTCCTTCATGATCATTTTTATTGTTGTGGCGATTTTAATGAAAGCTTGTTGTGTGTTCTAATAAGTCTAAACTTTGGCGGCTCTAGAAAGTGCTTTATTGATAAATTTTTGATAAATAAAATCAGTGAGTGTTAATAACATATTAAATAGTGATTTAACAAATAATACCAATTTTTTTTTATTTACGGTAGTCTTTAGATAAGATTTTGTCCAATCCCTTATAAGGACAATCGTACGGAGTGGTTGCTGTTTTGCGTGTTTATCAACAGAATTTGTTTAAAGATCTAAGGTAATGTTAATGTTTTAAATTAGGTTTGAGTGGTAATAATATGACAAATTTAATTTTGTTATAGTTTCGTACCATTTATTGTAAAAAATGTCAAAAAGAAGGACATTAAATGAGGAAGAAATTTAGAAGCCCTCGAAATTGCTTCTGATATAGAAAGATTTAGATGAGATGAGGAGAGTATTGAAATAGCTGTAGAGAGTGTTCAGATGCAGAATTTTCATCGTTATCTGCAATGAAAGAGCAAGTCAAGACGAAGGTGATGAACAAGTCAAGACGAAGGTGATGAAAATGAAGAAGTTATTTTTGAAGGCATGGACATACCAATTCTTGATCAACAAGATCTTCAAGAATTGGGTGTAAACATTTCTGACTTGGTTGATCTTATCGAAGAAACCGAACCGTCCTCATCAACAGCCGATCTACAATTTACGAAAAAAAAAGAAATTGTATGGAAAACGAGATTACTTCGAGAAGTTTAACCAAATGGTATGAATTTTGTTCAAGCCGAAGAAGAAATTCAGGCTGTGGGCACACGTAACAACTTCAAACCGTGTAATGTTGATGAAATTCGAGTGCTATTCGCTCAACATATGATGATGAGCTGCTTTAAATTGCCACGAGTGCGAATGTACTATGACAGACGCTGGGGAATTCCATTTTTTACAGAAAATATGTCTGTCAATAGATTTTTTTCACTCCGAAGTCATTTGCATTTGACTGATATTTCAGTTCGCCCCCCAGATTGCAAAGATCGCTTGTATAAAGTTCGTCCCATCATTGAACAGGTTCGTCGTCAATTGAAAGAACTACCTTTGGAAGAAAACCTCTGCGTAGATGAGCAGATAATACCATTTAAAGGGAAATTTTGTGCCAAACAGTACATAAAAGGAAAACCATGCCCATGGGGCATAAAAGTGTATTTCCTTTGCGGAAAAAAGCAGAAAACCATACGATTTTATAGTGTATCAAGGTTTGACCACTCCTTTGAATCAAAATCTAGTGAAAACCAGTAAGAAAGTTTCAGTCGGGCGACCCGACTTACATATACCATCACCCTCAGTAAAATAAAAAAAATTGCTATTATATTGATATTATTACTCGATTTCTAAAGTGGGTGGAGAGGTAAATTTGTATGGGAGGTACTAGAAGGGGCGTGTCTAGACTTCTAGGTTTATCCTCCAAAACTTTATCCTGTTATAGCTTTACTAAATAAAGAGTTTGGGCACGAAAGCGTTGGATGTATTGATATTATTACTCCATCTCTGAAGTGGGCGGAAAGGTACATTTGTATGGGAGGTCCCATAAGGGGCGCCGCTAGACTTCCAATTTTTTCTCAAAAACTTTATCTTGTAATAGCTTTACTAAGTACAGAATTTGGGTACGATCCCGTTGGGTGTATTGATATTATAACTCGATTTCTAAAGTGGGCGGAATGATGTATTTGTATAGGAGGTACCAGAAGGGGCGGAGCCATGTAGCCCATTTGCAATACCGTAAGTAGTTTTGGGGAAATATTAACTCGTGCAAAATTTCAAGACATTTGGTTGCGTTTTTCGAAAGTTATCGTGCGAACCAGCCGGACAGCCACCAGACAGACAGACAGACAGACGGACATGGCTCAAATGACTTAAAAAGTCATGAATCGAATTTAGTTCTAAGAAACCTAGGGTCTGAAGTGACTCCTTCTATGTGTTACACTTTTGGGTCGTATCAAATGATATATACCCTCATCCCTAAGGGTGATTGTATAATGATTGGCAGTGGATCCACTATTGTACTTCGATAATTATTTTCCATCGTTTCAACTGTTTGAAATTCTTTTGAACAGAGGCATTTTTGCAGCAGGTACAGTTCGAGCAAACCGGTTCGCAAATCCTCCGTTACCTGGTCAAAAGGCAATGTCCAAAAGGGGTCGCGGAGCATCTGCACAATGCTTTAGTGAAAATGGAAAAGTAATTTTTACAAGATGGTTTGACAATAAAGTCGTGAATCTTGCATCAAACTTTGTTGGAATTGGGTTGGAAGATAAAGCTCAACGATGGGATAAAGAATCAGGTCAATATGTGGAAGTTACTCGTCCCGAAGTTGTGCGTCTGTATAACATGTGCATGGGTGGAGTTGATCTACTAGATCAAATGATTCAGTACTATAGAATCAATATTCGCACTTCGAAGTGGACGGTACGCGTTATAATGCACTTCATGGATGTGGCTCTAACTGCAGCATGGATGGAGTACAGAGCTGACTGTATAAAAAAATCAATTTCAACCAAACACATCCTTGATTCATTACATTTTCGCTTAGAGGTGGCTAATTCCCTTCTTCGAGTTCAACAAACTCACCAGCCGCCAGTTATAGAAACACCGAAACGTGGAAGACCTTCAAAGCTTAGCACAACAGCACCATCTACCTCTGCAAATGATGAAATGGTAGAAAATAATAACGACATGCTTCCATCATCTGCTCTAAAACGAAAGCGATCAATGCAGCTGCAGCCAGCTAAAGAGGTACGAACAGACGCCAATCTACATATCCCATATTTTGTAGACACCAAGAATAATGGACGCTGCAAGAATGGGGACTGCGGTAAAAAAAACCTTCATTCTATGCAAGAAGTGCAACGTCTACTTATATTTGAAAAAAGAAAGCAATTGTTTTGCTGCATTTCATGAAAAATAACTATGATTTATTCCTATAGTTCTATTATATGTTCGAGTATTATATGTACATTAGGGTAATAACTTTTTTTGGACAACATTCTCCCCAGGGCTTTTCTAATGGCAAATATTGTATTAATGATAAAAAAACTATTTCAGTTCAATTTGCTGAAAAAACCTTACGCACCGACAGCGATTTCTAAAATGCCTTTTATATACGTTTTTTCAATTTTTTTTCATAAAAATTTTGTTTTTAATATGGTTTATACATATGTAGGTATGTAAAATAATAGTAACAATAAATGATTAAAAGTAGGTATTGTAAGATATAAACTTTAGGTTCAAAATACGCGATGTTTTACAAAGCGGATATATATCTTGTACTATTTTTATTTCAATAATTTTTTTTTTAAACTTTGTTCGATTCGAAACTTTAACGCGTTTGGTGCGTAACCTTTTTTAACGATAGCGAAAAACTAAAAACGCAGTTCTTAATATTTTTCCATGCCCTACACGATTTTGGCTGGGGAGATTTGATATTTGCAAAAAATGCAAAAAGTTATTACCCTAATGTACATATTCTTTACTGAATTTTTTAAACTTTTTATATTTTATGTTTTCAACAAACTTAAGTTTATAATCTTATATTCATACAAAATCTTATTTATAAATAAAATAAAAATGAAATAAGAAACTATTTAGTGCGAATATCAATAAAAGATAATGTAGATATTGTTAATAATTTTGGGTACTTTGAGTACGAATGTCCCATATATGGGACATGTATTATCGGCCCAGATATATATTTTTGAAGAAATTTTTTTACAGAATCAGGTTCAGCGTTGTCATATTAGCCTAAGTGCAAATTTTCATAATTTTAGCTCAACGCTCTGATTTGTGTGTCTGAGAGGGTTATGCTAAAAGCATAAACTCTTTTATTCCTTTCCTTTTTTAAACAATTTAAATAAAAAAGACCAAGAAAACATTATTTTAATATTATTCTTCACAATTTGTTTTCCTCCAAAACAAATTAAAAGAGGAGTAAACTGTAAGTTAGACGCTTGTTCATATTCCCTTTGATGCAAAGTACATGAATAAACCTTTTTATTGGTGATATCGTAAATTTTAGCGTAAATCTATATATATAAAAATGGTGGCAAAAATGTATAGTAATTCATCAATTGAGAACGGCTGAACCGATTTTGCTGAAATTTTTTTTCAGTTGTTTGTAATTGCCAGGAGAAGGTTTATGTAAAAGAAAATTTTGTGAAAATCCTCCGGGAAAGCCGGAAAATTGGAAAAATCGAAAATTGTTTTTTTGTATGGAATTCTGTGTGCAATTGTTACGAATGATTTTCCGAATGGAAAAATAAAAAAACTTTGTTGGAAAATTCTGAAAATTCCGGAAAAATTCGAAAAATTTTAATACAATTTTAAACGAAATTTAGCTTTTTGTCGTACGATTTTATAGTTTGAACGATGTAACTTGCGAAAAATTTCGAATTCGAATTCCGAAATGAGTTTCCCAATGGAAAAATAGATAATTTCTCGGTGGAAAACTCGGAAAATTCCAAAAAAAATCGAAAAACTTTAATTTTTCAGCAAAATTTTGCATTTCATCTCCTGATTTGAAGTAAATCGCTAATTAAATAGAACAACAAAATAGAAAGTTTTAGTTGGAAAATTATGAAAAATGCCAAAAGAAATTTTGCATCTTATCGTATGTTTTGGTAATTTTGGGCGATGTAAATGTGAAAAATTTCGAACAATTATGACTTTTCGAATGGAAAAATAGAAAAATTCTTTGTGGAAAACTCGGAAAATTCCAGAAAAAAACGAAAGATTTCGATGCCTTCGACGAAATCTTCCATTGTATCGCTTGATTTGATGATTTCAGGCAACGTTAAGGTGCAAAATTCGTTGTGTTGCTGAAAAATTTCGGATTATTGTGAAATATATAAATATAAAAATAGTGTGACCAATTTATAGTAATTTACCAAGAGAGAACGTTGGCCCAGTTTGCCTTATTTTTTTTCAATTGTTCGTAATTGGCAGGAATTTTTATGCCAGAAAATTTTGGGAAAAGCCGGGAAATTTGAGTGCAATTGTTACGAAATGGCTTTTCGAATGCAAAAATAGAAAATTATTAGCGAAAAACTCGGAAAATTCCGGAAAAGCGCAGAAAATTTAATTTTTTTATTGATGAAATTTTGCAGTTTTCGCATGATTTGATGATTTTTATGTTGGTTGGAAAATTTAACGAGATAAATAATATCTATATATATACGTGCCCATATTGCACAGTTTCGCGCTGCACAATCACCTCCTCAAATTCGACAAAATGTTACTAGAAGAAGACCAGTCGTAAATATAGACTTGAATCGCACTGCTTTTGAATACGATTCCACAATCGCCTACAATGATCTTCGCTGTCAGCATTGCAATGCATTCAAGTTACAATCGGAAACTCCCGGCTTATGCTGCGCTGGTGACAAGGTGAAATTGCCGTTTTGACTCATCCGCCAGTGCCATTGTAACATATTCCTTTCTCTATGGAAATGCAATCGAATCAAAACATTTCCTGACAAATACACAAAAATATGAAGGATGCTTTAAAATGCCGTCATTCGGAGCCGAAGTTGTTGATCAACCCGGCAACAATCTGAGTTAAAAGGTAATGGCGTCTCATTACACAGTGAAACAGTGTAATTTAGATAGTATTACTGGAGCTGAGTAAACCCCTAGCTCAGTGAAAAATATTTTTTTCACTTTTTTAAAATAGGTCGCAAAAATGTTTTATTTCATTTCGTTGCTTAAAAAAAAGAAACGAAGACATAATATTTAATGATATTAAATATTCTAGGAATATCTTAAGCAAAGTGTAAACTGAGGTAAGGTTTTGCCCAACGTTCGAGTGTTTCCGAAAAAGTTTGGTTTTGTGTCAGTGTTATTATTAAAAACAATTCCTCCCATTTTGCTCGAAATTGCTTCCACACATTCAGATTCAAGGGCAAAAAATTCATCGAGCTGGCGCTTTGTTACCACCACCAAACGAAGATCTTAAGTTCCTTCAGATCTATTTCGTTGGTGGTTCGGCAGTAGAACAAGATCAACGTTGTGCCATTGTTACTTCGATAAAACACGAAATGATCGAACAATTGCAAAATTTTCTGCATTGGATACAATAATAGTGTTCAAATACTTGATTTTTTTAGAAAACCGGTTTCCGGTTTATTCGAAAAATACCTTTTCAAATACCTTTTCAGTTCGGTTTTCGAGTACATGATTTAGTAGATTTAGGATATTTTTACTTAACATATAAGTGCAATCTATATGATGTACTCACAAACTTTAAAGTCGTTTTCTGTAAAATTTTCATTTTACACATACCTTGGTTTAGAATTAAGGTATCGATTTAATTACATGCATGTTAACCACCTTTTTACCATTCCATATGAATATCGACGGCGTGCTACTCATTTCGAAGTGAGATCCCAATCTATTTTAACCCTTATCCTGTATTAATGGGTCAAAATTGCCCAAACCGTTTTTGAGTTCTTATAACTTTTGACGTTCTGAATACTGATTCGTGAAATTTTCTGACAATTATTTTTTTGGCCTAAATTTGGTCTTAAAAGTACAAGAAAGTTAAATACACTTTTTGGATGTGCCCTACGAACAAAGTTACGGATACTGCATTTATGGGTCAATATTGCCCAATACAAATATCAGCGAAATGTTTAACTATGTTTGACTTTTATTCCGATTTAAGCATATCTAAGTCAAATATATTAGCTGTTATTATATCCATTCAGTTTTCAAGAAAACTGGATTCTGATAGACGAAATTTCAACAAAAGCATATTTGGGAGTTCTTCTCATAGCTCGTATGTATTTCGATCTCGTGGTGTGGCTAGTAAGATTGTGAGATGATAAGAAGGGCAGGCCAATATCGAAGGCAACGATTTCAGAATTTACTCCGAGTACTCCTTTCGATAAAAAGTCAGACAGAGATTTAAACAATCGCGGGATAAACTAGTTCTTATAAGTGACTTTTGACATCGCTGGGAATGAAATTTTAGAATAATGTGTTATTCCTGGCGAAAGTACGACCGTAGGTGAAAGATTAGTTACATAACGTGAACGTAGCCCTTTCATGGAATATATACCATCTAAACGCGGCAAATATGGGATAAGAATCCGGACTCTATGTGACGTTCAGATAAATAATACATGATTGTTGCAAGCAAACATGTACACATAAAGCTGTAAACTGAAAGCAGGGACAAACTATTTGCATTGTTTTGGATTTAGGTAAAGATTTGAAATGTCGAAAAGTTATATGCAACAATTTGCTTACATCCTAAGTATTTCGAAAATAACTACTCAAACGAAACCTTACTATGGTTCTCCAGTCCGAAAAAATTAAACGTACCTTCTGCTAATAAAATTGGACATGAAAAATATACCAGAAAATTTTTCTCAATTCTTCTCGATAAAGAAAATAAGACAACCATTTTCGCATTTGGTCTCGTACACAAGCAAAATAGGTTTGTTATTTTAGTAAGCACATTATATCATACTAACGCCATGACAAGAAGTCAGGAATTGATAAATTAATTGGCCAGAAATTGCACTTGCAGGCGCAGATCTAATCAATAGCTATTAACCCTATTCCACTACATGTAGGACATTACAAAATATAACACTTTTTATTTATTTTCTTCAATAAATCTAGACTGGAATAAGAAAAATAATTTCTGATGTATTATATTTATTAAAAAATTATGCTGGCCTTTCGTTCAACAGAAAACATCTCGGCGAGATCATATTTCTTCCAGCAATTCAGCTAAAGCAATCGTACGCAGTTTAAATTCTGCTGCCGCAAGTGAACTGCAAAACACAAACCTTACAAGCGACGGTTGCTATGTATACCCTAAATGTTCAAAAAGTACAAAATACTCAGAAAATGTTCCAAATGTGCAAAGTTTGTGTGCAAAAATCATTGTAATAGCATAACTGCCTTTAACAACGGTCAAATTATTTCAAAAACATTAAATATTCAAATAAATATGTATTGGGCAAAATTGACCCACAAATACAGTATACGTAATTTTTTTTAAGTACAGGATAAGGGTTAAGATCAGATCCCAACTGTATCCTTTTTGCGATCGAACATTTTTGTTAGGAGATAACTGCATTTAAATTTGTTCATATGAATATTGACGACTTACAGTTATTGCAGGGTGAGAATGTGGAATCACACGATATTTTTATCAAGCGTCGAGAGACTCATCGGTCATATGATGCACTTCAATACCCGTTGATGTTCTGTGTGGAGAGGGTGAATATCACCACAATTTAAAGATGGTCAATACAACGACAGGTTTGTTTACAAGTCATCGGGAAAAGAAACGAATAAAAAGGTTAGCTCAAATAATTTTTATGCGTATCGATCGCAAATTGCGTTAATTGCATCTGCTGCCACTTTGTTGAAAGGCGGTCGAAAAGCACACTCCGCTTTGAAGTTGCCAATGAATCTTCTCACAGTTGACAAGCCACTGGGCACAATATCCAGAAGTTCGGCGACAGCGAAATTGTTGCGTGAATGCAAAATCATCATTTGGGATAAATGCACGATAGCGCATCAAAGAACTTTGGAGGCAGTTGACCGAAAGATAAAGGATCTATGAGGTGATTCAAACGATTTAGTGAGGCTTTGATATTTCTGTCGGAAGATTTTCGTCAAACGCCTCCCGTTATTCCAAAATCTACTGCTGCTGATGAAATTAATGTCTTTGTGGCGGAATGACAAGGAGTTGAAATTATCTAAGAACATGAGAGTCACGTTGCAAAACGACCCATTGGCTACTGCGTTTTCAAAATATCTACTGGCGCTTTGTAATGGCCAAATTCCTGTTGATGTTTAATTGGATTGATGACTTTCCTGTCAAATTTTTTCAAAGGAAAGGAAGTCCTTATTCCTCGAATTTCTATTGTTCCAATCGATTTTCCCTTCCAATTCTAGCGAATTCAATTCCCCATTCGATTGGCTTTTGCGATGATAATCAATAAATCGCAAGGTCAATCATTGGAAGTTTGTGGGATCGACCTCGAATTTATCAGTTTTTTGCGTGTTGGCAAACTGTCTTCATTGATTGTTTTAGCGCCGGAAAACAAAACGAAAAACATTGTTTATCAGACCTCTCTACACTGATTTCGATTTAATTCAAATAAGTCACATTAAAATTTGAACAATATGTGTTTTAATATTACTCTGGAGCTTATATGAAGGCGTTAACTTGGAGCGAGACGAAGTTCGGCGAGTCAGAAGTTGTATGGCAGAGCAACGTTTGCCGGGTCAGCTAGTAGATTATAAATGTTCCAATGAAAACTCAGATGAAAAAAAACCAAAAACACAAATCAAGGAACGGGACGACAAACACAATCGACATTTAAATGCTCGTTGTGTTAAGTTCACCAAAAGGAGGGGTTTATCCCCGTATTAAAAGCATGACTATTTTATGGTATTAGTAATCCGTTTTTTAGCTATGTTTCATTAACTTGGGTTTTGTTGCCTCTGGTCACGTTTCAATCCTTTACGAAAACTAAATTTAATTTTAATGTGATGCCAACGTTATGACTTATATCCGGTCTCATAGTAACCCGGTCGAATATATGATCTTATGCCATTTTGCAATGTAACTCAATTATCTTCTTAGTGTGACAGAAAAAACTTTTAACTAGGCGAAAGTGTTCCATGTTTTAGTATGCAAAATAGAGTTATAGAAACGAGGGATATTAAAAATTGTTCTATTACTTTTCTATTACTTATATTGAAATTATAACTCGATTCCTAAAGTGGGCGGAATGGTACATTGGTATGGGAAGTAGCAAAAGAAGCGCGGCTAGATTTCAAGTTTTCTTCTCCAAAACTGTATTTTACTTCAGCTTTAGTAAATAAAGAATTTGGGTACAGTCGCGTTGGATTAATTGATCTTATTACTCCATCTCTAAAGTGGGCGGAATGGTACATTTGTATGGGCGGTACCAGAAGGGGCGTGGCTAGACTTTTTTTTCCAAAACTTTATCCGGTTATAGCTTTACTAAATACATAATATGGGCATGATCCCGTTGGGTATATTGATATTATTACTCGATAGTAGTTTTAGGGAAATATTAACTCGTGCAAAATTTCAAAACATTCGAAAGTTATCTAAAGTTTTTGTGCGCACCAGCCGGACAGCCAAACAGATAGATGGCCAGGCAGACAGACTGACGGACATGGTTCAAACGACTTAAAAAGTCATTAATCGAATTTGGTTTAAAGAACCCTACTGTCTAAAGCGACTCCTTCTATGTATCTATGTATTTAGGTCGTATCAAATGATATGTACCCTCCTACCCGTAATGTGATGGTATAAATAGTAACTTTTGGAGTAATTGCATATGAAGCGATCAAAAAAATGTTGGGTCATCTCTCTGAATTTAATGAAATTTTTCTAGTATGTACCTTCAAGTGCGCAGAAATTGCATCAAATTAGGAGAGATGACGAAAATTTTTGTGATTGCTTCACATGGTATTATTCTTTAACAATATTAAAAAACAAATATTGATACGATTTCTGACTATTACGATTTTAAATTGCAATAAAAGAAAGTTGTTAATGTCATTGAAAGTGGTTTTGGTCCTTATACCAAAAAAATAGTCCACTCAGTCTTTCAAGTGACTAATTTTAAAAAAAAATTGTTTGGAGAAAGTTTGCAAATTGGTATTTTTGGCCGTTTTACATATGTATGCCCTAACACTCAGTACCCGAAGGTATTCAAAGTAGTATTGGCTATGGTTGAAATAGTTGTATATAGTCAAAGCATTACTAAATACAAAGTTTTGAAAGATTGCTTTTTCCACAAAACTTTATTCAGTTTTAAATTTACAGAATTTGGCCAAAATTGCGTATTGACATTAACATTATTACTTGATTTCTTATTGGACGGAATGGTATATTTGTGTGGGGGATTATAGAAGGGGATTGGCTAGACTTGCAGTTTTTTCCCCAAAACTTTATCATATCATATCTAATTATCTACGGAGCGCAAAAGACTGAAGCGCTTGGAATATTCTATTCAGAAATTATCGTATTGCAAATCTATATTTTGTTTTCTCTTATTCAATGTGTGAAAGAAAAAACGCCGTGTAGTGGGTATCTAAATCGAACTCAAAATTTTGCGTAGTGCATAGATAGAAGGAGAGTTTCATCTTACATATGCAATGACAAAATACAGTGTTATTTGTGTGCCGGTTCCTGTTTTAAAGCGACACCTTCTAGGGTGAAGGGTTACAAATTATAAAAATAATCAGTAAATAGTGAAGACTTTTGGACTTTTGTTATATTTTAAAGAGCTGAACTCATTCGATGTCCTTGACAATTTGTCAATTAGATTGTCAGGGTAAATTGTTACATTACATTAACTTCAAGTTACAGATTTTGTGGATATCTGTGAGGAATTACCTAAACTACCAAAGCCTCGGCCTCCGGTCCAAGTCGCACTCACCAAAGAATACTTCTCCAATATACAGTGGCCATGTGATATTTCCAGTAGTTAGTTCTTTTCTCCTTACCTCAAAGTGTCACCCCAAGGCCACAGTAAAACTATATTATTATTAACAACCGCTACAAAAACACCATCGCCGCATTTGCATATAAAAAAAATTAAATTTCAAGGTAACCTTATCCGACAATCTTGACATTTAAAGTTCTACGACGAATTAAATTTACATTTGAAATGCAATGTTATATTTTTATGATTCATTCTATACGCAATTCCTGCCAAATATTTTATTTCATGCGCCCTACAAACACTTTCACAACTGAGCAATTTATAGTTTTTTCCGGAGATGGTTTTTATTAAGAAATATTTTGCCACAGCTCTCGTTGAACAATGCATGTAGTGGGTATTGTTGGTTATAAACCGGGTATTTCACACACACAGTCAGATGTTTTCGTTCAAGTTGAAGGGAGGGGGAGTTGTGTGAAGCAGGGAAAAAATACGATGAAACAACAATTTCTTTAAATTACAACACGTAAAAAAATTAAATCATCTACTAAAACAAATTAAAAATAGAACATAAAGAGATATACCTATTTTTAAACGCGGCCACAGGCGTCTGTTTATCCTTGCACTTAATTACCGGTCCATGCAAACAAATACAGAAACACGCAAAATAGAGTATATCATTTACATTTACATGCCTCCACGCTCATCAGGTCTAGAGCAGTAACACTCTAGTAACATTCCTTACTTTCACGCACATACACATAGAGAGACACATTTAAATAAATGTCATCATAAAACTGTACAACAAACACCACGAACACGTCTAACATTAGCCAAAAAATGTTCAATTGTAAAATGTACTCAAAAATGTTAAACAACATCGAGGTAACAACTTTAGTACAAGCGACATAATAGTAAAACATTTTATACCGAAACGAAAAGTGAACAAAAAATACAACGAAAACATATTGTAACAAAGCCATCTACTTATTGTTGCAAATAAATGGTTTTCAATGCTGTATGCTTGGCTTTTCACATATTAGTGTATACACGTAGCTAACTCGGAGTTTATTTTCTATTACGCAAACGAAAAAAGAAAATGGCTCTGTGATTTATGCTAACTTGAGTTCGCCTAATGTTGAAAATTCAATTGATGACTTTTGAATAGCAAATTATAGTTATAGTTTCTAAAATCGTTCCCTTAAACCACTGATAACACAGGCCAACAGACAAGTTTGCAATTAATATAATCGCAATACAATTTTGACATACGATTAAGTCCTAACTATGATAATGGTTGACATTAAAAATATTATATTTTATATTTCAAATAATTTCTTGATGTGTTTAACCACGGTCTCAAGTTAAAGAAGTGACCAAAATGATATATATATATATATATATATATATGTAGGATCAAAAATATTTATACATATATACTTAGAAATAGCCAATAATTGTTGAATTCATGTACAAATTACAAGCAATTTTAAACTTTCTTGTAAATGCAAATACTACTTCCAGTCAATTACATACAAGAAATTCCATTGTTTCATGCAGTAAACTCCCCGCATCATTTATGCGTTTTACAAAATATGTCTTTAACTCTTTTGTTAAATAAATTGTTTTTCATAGCAGACATATTTAGCGTCTAACTTGTGCGAATAAACATACAAAAGCTCGTTCCAGCAAACGAACATGGTTCACATTTGTTCAACATTCGCTATTACACACGTGTATAGACGCATCGCTATTCTAGGTATTAGACAGCATTTACATGCATAGACGAAATCAATTCAAACACCAGTGTGTACTTGTAAGTTGTGGTACAATTACATTTAGTGGAATCATAAAAGCGCATGGTTAACATTGTGCCACCGGCTCCAACAAACAAAGGCACGTGGCTGCTGGATGTGAGAGTGTAAAATGGGTACATAAGTGAATGGCATTTTTGGTTGGATAACCACGAAAAACCACTAATAGGTCAGCAATAGGATGAAAATGAGACGTACCATGGTTTAGCGATCATTACTATAAACGAAGCAATAATAACACAGTACAACACATAAATTGGTGCCACCTTCGTACCCAGCTATTTTTAAAGTATATACCGAAACTAAAAAAATCCCCAAAGGATTTGACCCCATTACATCGAAACACTTTTTTATAGATACTCCAATATTATCTCCCCAACACAACTTTGCCGAAGACAAAAAGAAAATTTTTTGAACGGTTAATGAAATATGAAATCTGTAAAAATGGTAATAAAAATCGTGTTAGGGTGAAAATATTGGAGTATCCATAAAAAAATGTTTCGATGTAATGGGGCCAAATGCTTTATGGATTTTTTTAGTTTCGGGATATACTTCAAAAATACCTGCTTATGAAGGTGGCACCAGACGATGACTTTAGAAATGTAATAGTAATAATAAAAGGAGTGATAGTTCTAATTGTATTGATCTAATTCTATATTTAGATCTTTCATGATTTTTATCATCACAGTTCATTATCAGTATCTTTATCAAATATTTGATAAAGTATTTGATAAAGTAATATTTGATAAGGTAAGTAAGTACAACTTACGAAAAATTTTACTGAATTCAGTGTTTTTACAAAAAAGATATGTGTGTATGACTGTGGGGGTGAGTTCGGTCATTTGTATGGGAGGTACCAGAAGGGGTGTGTCAAATAGTTTGGTTTTCTGAGGTTTTGCCTCCTATTATAATATAAATTTATCAATCAATTTTCATTACCCCACAAGTGGCCGTTTGGAAGTTGTGGGAGAAATATTAATTTTCCGAAAATAGGTCATTTTGTATGGGAGGTACCAGAAGGCGAGAACCGATATAGTCCACATATATCCCTAATTCAACTTTTTATAAGCACACATCATACGCAAAATTTGAGTTAATTCAGTTTACTAACAAAAAAGATATGTATATAAAACTATTTAGGTCAATTCGGTCATTTGTATGAGAGGTACCAGAAGGGGTGTGGCAAAGGTTTCGGTTTAAATATTATATATCCAAAAATAGCTAATTTTATATGGGAGGTACCAGAAGGGTTGGTGCTAATTCACCCATTTACAATCCCATAAGTTCGTCTCGAAATATTAATACTGGTAAATTTTCATACCGATCCGGTAAGGTTTACTCGAGTTATCCTGCTGACCAGCCACCCAACAAATTTCAGAGACAACTTGAGGATATTTGAATTTGATTAGATTAATTATCTTGCAATAAAAGGCAAAACCTCAGTTTACCTGAATATACTGGATTCAAATAGCACGATCTTGTTTGTTAAATTGCTTCATCTCTACGAGAAATTACCCCATTGACGGTTCATGCAGGATGTCCTTGATGGCGATCGGTTTGATTACACCTCAATAGCGTCCCTTTATAATTCAGCCGCATTAAGAAAATCATTTTAGACATTACTTTTAAATCAATTTATATTGTAACATTACATTCACCGCGGATTGCTTTCATATATGTATGATTTTTTTATGAAAATCTCTAACGAATCAATACCCTAGGGCCTCTTGTCAAAAATATATTTTAAAATGTACACAATTAACTACATTATTTAATAGCCCTAAACATATTACTGACCTTTTACCACATCCTTCCACCATCCCTCGTATATTATGATAAATGGTATTCACATTTTATATGCACATAGGGGGCAGTCAGTTTTTTTTAGCAAAACATATAAATAATATCTGTAAATTGTATTATTATTTTTGAATATTATTGCACACATATACCATCGAACAGCAACACGTAAACAAAGCGATCGTATGAACGCTTTTGTAAACATACTAACACTGTAACACAGTTATTGTATGACTTTATTTTGTTACGTATGTACTTGCAGGACTTGTACTTGTGTGAACCACCACGTAGTATGCAAACGTAGTATGTGTATTACCACTGCACGTTCAGAATGCTCTCATGACTTGTGTAATATATTGTTGTTCAAAAATTATACCATTTTCATTTCAGCGATATTTTGTGTATGTTATATAGTGTGTGTGTTCGTATTGTTGTTACACTCTCTGACTCTCATTGGTGTTTAATCACAGTAAATATGTTTATCATAGGGGGATGCGGGCTTGTTATAACTTAAATATTAATCAGTGTAAATATTATATTTTACAACGCATAATTATGATAAATTCGGCTGCCAAAACAATTTAGTTAATGTACAATAAAAACATGTACAATTAAAATGTTATTGAAAAAGTATTGTAGTATAAATATGATAGCATTAGTCGTTTTGTTGGTGGTTGTGTTACAGTATTGTACTTTATTGGCTATGCTTTAAACAACCGAAGGACAGCAGTCCTTTTGCTCTCATTTAATAACCTACATTAGTTGACCATTTGTGGGTCATCAATTAGTCTATCTTTGCAAGACTTCATACACACATAAATGCGAAACGTTTAAAGCGAAAAAAAAACAATCACTAGAGTGTACTGCTGCATCAGAACACAAAAATTCTATGTATATTTCCCTCCTCTCAGACCATGTATTATTCCAATTAAGCCCAGCGTTGCTGTTCAACCTTAAAGTCTACTAAACGTATTTCCTTTGTTGATTTCACAATGCAACAAATTTTTGATCCCGGCTTCTAAATAGTTGATCCTTATGTAAAATTTCACGCTGAATTCAAATCTGCTTTCAGATATGTGGAAAGTAGAACAGATTTTGAGATATGGTCAAATTTACATTTTTAGTGTTTTGAAAAAAGGTATGTCTACTTAAATACCATTTTCTTTGGCTTTAATTCACCGATTTTACTGAACTGTTGATTAAAATCCAATCATTAATGACGAAGTTATGGCACTACAAATTTGGATTTTTGTAAAAATTTTAATGATTTTTCAAGTTTTCGCTGCCTTAAATTAAGTTTTTTCCGAGTTTCCGTAAAAACTGATCCGGTTTCAGACTATTACATTATAGAATAATATGTTACAAAAATATTTTGTCCTTGGTCATTAAAATCGGATAAAAAATCCTTCCGCATTTGCAGTATTTGGTGAAATAACCCAATTTTTTTTTTCAGATATTCCTATGTGACTTGTTTAACAAAAAACTTGAGTTATATTTCGGAGAGCAAGCAAAACAACAATTACTACTACTCTCAAGAAGAGGTATCTGTACTTAATTGTGAATGTAGCGTTTATTTTTCAACCAATTTTGATGACCAAGAGCAAAAAATTTTTGTAACATATTGTTCTATCATGTAAAAGTTTGAAACCGGAGCAATTTTTACGGAAACACGGAAAAAAACTGAATTAAAGGCAGCGAAAACTTGAAAAATCATTAAAATTTTTACAAAAATCCAACTTTGAAGTGCCATAACTTCGTCATTAATGATTGGATTTTAATCAACTATCGTTTTTTTAAGAAATAATTTTATTATCTTTTATTTTTGTTTATTTATTTTGTTTATTTTGTTAAGTAAAATCGGTGAATTAAAGCCAGAGAAAATGGCATTTTAGTAGACATACCTTTTTTCAAAACACTAAAAATGGAAGTTTGACCATATCTCAAAATCTGTTCTACTTTCCACATATCTGAGAGCAGATTTGAAATCAGCGTGAAATTTTACATTAAAATGTATTATTAAATGTCCCGGATACAGAAACTTTTGAAAATTTTTGACATAGTGTTTCTTGGCCCCTCTCGTTGTAAATTTGTAATTAAAAAAAATTTTTTAGGCACTTTCGTTTGTAAACTATAACAAAAACTATAAATTACAGTTTATTGTAAAATCCTTTGGCCATAAATTGTAATGATTTATGCAATTATATTGTGGTTGCTCTATAGCCAAATAAATGCAAACAAAACTGAAATGAAATTGGAATTAAGTTGTATCCTATATTAAGCACTTTATCATTAGTATCAAAAAGTTAATTTGGTTTTGTTTAGTTCTCCTAATATGATCAATTATTTAACAATTTATGTGGACCAAGTAATTATTAATATCTCCAGCGAGAATAGGTTGTGTGGTAAGTAGTCAACTCGGGATTTTTTGTTATCATTGGCCAAAACAATTATACTTGATTAAATTATTATTTTCACAGGGTCAATACGATTTATTTAGCTGAAAACTAAATGCGAATTTTGTGTAAATGAAACCGAATGTAAAACTGCAGCAATGTAAATGAGATGAACTAATTTAGTAAATCACGAAATACGTCAGTAATTTCAGAGGGTATATGTAAGAGATTTGCGTTATGGGGATACAAAGCAGACAATTGGTTTTGCTGACCATAAGAGTAACTTTTATTTTGTGGGGACATTTGCCAAATTTAATTAACCTATTAACTTAACTTACCTTTACACCCCATGCATTAGGTATGGGATAGCTTCCTGCGTTGTTGTGAATTAACTTACTTAAAACTTAATTTCTCTTTGCACCCCATGAATGAGGTATGGGATAGCTTCTCGCGTTGTTGTGAATTAACACGCTTTCTATTTTTAGATTCACAACTAACGGCACCTACTTGTTTATCGACGAATGCGAACGTCACTGTTTTGAGAAGCTCTTACTAGACACGACGATTGAATCGACGCTTAATACTGCGAAGTTGCTGTCAAACAACATTCGAGGGGAGCCGACAATGAAAGAAAATTTTTATTTTTTCTTTTTTAAGATGACTGGAGCCAGGTTTGAACCTGCGATCTCCCGCATGGTAGTCGCGTGTTCTAACCACTATAACATGGCCGGTCCGGTTGTGAATTAACACGCTTTCTATTTTTAGATTCACAACTAACGGCAACTACTTGTTCATCGACGAATACGAACGTCACTGTTTGAGAAGCGTTTACTAGACATGCCGATTGAATCGACCCTATACTGCGAAGTTGCTGTCGACAACACCGAAGGGTCGACAATGAAAGGAGAATTAAGATGACCGGAGCCGAGAATCGAACCACGTATCTCCCACATGGTATTCGCGTGTTCTAACCACTATGCTATTTTATTATACCAAAATATACTGCTCTTGTGCCAAAAAGGACCTTTATAGTACCAAAAAGTAATTTAATTGTAACACAATGTACGTTCATTGTATCACATGGTTTTTATATCGTAACAGAAAAAACTTTTTATGTATACAAAATAACTTTTATTGTATCAAAAGTAAAATTCAGTACTATATTGTGCTAAAAAGCACTTTTATTGTCCAAAAAAGTTAATATCTTCTTCCAAAAATTTGTTCTTTTTTTTGTTTCGATGAATTTTTTAATTGTTCTAAAATTTACTTTGCTTGTTCCAAAATATAAAGTACTCTTGTTGTAAATTAGAGGTTTTATTGCGCCCAAAAGCAATTTTTTTGTATAAAAAGTTATTTTATTTTAAAAGAAACTTTACTGTACCTAAAAGTTCTTAAGTTGTAAAAAACGATATTTTCATTGTACTACAAAATTATTTCGTTGTACCAAAAATTATTTTTATTGTACTAGTACCTATTATTTAATTGTATAGATTAATATTTAAATTGTTCACAAATATACTTTATTTGTATAAATGTATTAAATGTACTTTTGTGATGCCACTTAGTACATTTGTTGTACCAAATGCACTTCAATTGTTACAAGTGTAACGACTCGCAGGGACCTTATTTCTTCGGAGGTGTGCTACCTATGAAACCAGCCGTTCTCAGTCTGAACTTGGGGTGTGTTCTTTCTCCTAGGAATTAGACCGAGTCACTACCATTCATTTAAATTCAGGTAGCTGATTCAACTGGATCACAATCTGGGATGAGAGTTGGAGTGAGGTTAATAGTCCAGAAAAAGGTGGTAAATATTCTGCCTTTTCAATACCGGCCCATTCTGTTATCCTCACACATTTCATTGGATGACCCACATACTTACCTAACCGGAAGATCCCTTAACTTTTCATGTACTAGAAACTAGTTAATGTACCATTCTGAAATGTTATTCAATAAAATATCTTAACATACTATTTGAATAAATTGAGTGTCATATTAATATTAATGTTAGAATTTTAAAGTGAACTAAAAATTAAAAGTGTAGGAAATATTAATGTGAAAGCAAACTAGTTATGTTTTAATATTGTGAGTGATAAATGTAAATTCAAAATTATTGGTTAGAAATTTTATTTGTAAATTAACGAACTTAAGTTAAATATGACTGGTGTTTTCTTTTTTAAGAACATATTCGACACACTTTAACCGCATATTATTTTAATTATCAGTAGTAATCACAGTTTTATTTTCTGGATCCTTCGCCAACAAGCGTTTGTAGACAGGAACAATATAGTGAAATACGTTATTATGGCAGTGCGGCAAAACGAGTTGCAGAGTTTTTGAGTTAAGGTATTTCCAAAGTGTGTATATATCTTAATATATATAAATTACGTGTCACGTTGTTTGTCCGCGATGGACTCCTAAACTACTTAACCGATTTGAATCAAATTTGCACACCGTGTTCGGTTTGATCCAACTTGAAAGATAGGATAGCTTACATCTTAAAGGGGCGGCGCCACGCCCCTTTTTTCAAATATCGCTCAGACGGCTTTTCTAATAGACCGATTGATACAAAAATTTTACCATGAGGTACTGTTGACCTGTAGATAGTTCCTGACTTCATTTGGTTGTAATTGGATAAAGGGGCGTGGCACCGCCCATACAACTTGAAAATTAAAAAGGCTATATTTCATGAACTATCAGAGGTATGAAGGTGAGATTTGGTATATATGTTGTTGGAGCATTATTAATTACAGCCAGGATGGAAGTGGGCGGTGCCACGCCCCCTTTTCAAAAATCGCTCTAACGGCTTTTATAATAGGTCGATTAATACAAAAATTTTACCATGACGTACTGTTGACCTGTAGATAGTTCCTGACTTCATTTGGTTGTAATTGGATAAAGGGGCGTGGCACCGCCCATACAACTTGAAAATTAAAAAGGCTTTATTTCATGAACTATCAGAGGTATGAAGATGAGATTTGTTATATATGTTGATGGAGCAGTATAAATTACATCCAGGGAGGAAGCGGGTGGTGCCATGCCCTCTTTTCAAAAATCGCTCTAACGGCTTTTCTAATAGATCGATTGATACGAAAATCTTACCAAGTGGTACTGTTGACCTGTTGATAGTCCCAGGCTATATTTGGTTGTGCTTGAATAAAGGGGCGTGGGCACCGCCCATTCAACTTGAAAATTAAAAGGGCTTGCAGTATGAATTACAGTAAGGGTGGAAATGGGCTGTTCCACACCCTTTTTAAAACAAACGGTTACAACTGTCAAAATTCCACAGTATATTGCTGTTCAACTAGAGATATGAACAGTAAGGTGGGCCAATTTTTTTATTCGCACAAATCGTAACCAAAATCGGAGTCTACGATGATTTTTAAAAAAATTTCACCAATAAACTTTGTGTCTAAAATCAATTCCTAGCTCGCGTTGGGAAGCATGAAGATTTCAGATAGAGATTTTTTTTGTTTTTAAATGAGCACAAACCGAAAACTTCAGATATATATTTTTACAGACCTTCTGCGTAAAACTGACTTCCCAACGAACTAAATGAGGTATTACAGAAGCAAATCTATGTATTGGTTAAAAAGTTATGGCCTCTGAGAGTTGGCATACAGAAATTAAGTTTTTAAAAATCATTTTTCAGAATATTTGCTCATTGCTAAAAAAAAATCTCTACCTGAAATCTTCATGCTTCTCAGCGCGAACTAGGAATTGATTTTAGATATATAGTTTCTTAGTGAAATTTTCTAAGAATTCTTCGTACATTCCAATACTGATATACGGTTAACAGGTTGTTTTTTTTTTGACGCGAACTAATTAATTCGCCCTAATGATCAGGCTATTTCGAATAAAATAAGTTAAAAGTGCCGAGGCGCTGCCCACGCACTTCAATAGTTAACTTTTTACCTGTATCAAATAATGGTCCGTACACCAGGCAGTTGAGGATGCGCAGACTAAAATAGTGATTTTTTTTAATTTACTTTACAGGTATGTATTTTTCAATTACTTCTCAGGAGAGCGAATAGGTAATAAATCATATAGGTAGAAAAATTAAGCAATATTCATTGTAGTTATACTACAATGGTTAAATTTTATAGTATATCAGATGTAACATTTGAAAATAACCTATGCATGGGGTATTTTCTTGACATATAGAACTTCTGATAGGTATAAGTGTAAATCTAGCTGTCATACTAATGAAGTGTAATAGACTTTCTTTTAGTATACTTTGCAAAATCACCATGTAAAAACTAAACAAGAACAAAGTTTACAAATCATGCAAATTTATTTTCAAAATGCACGTTCTGTTCGCCAAACTTATGGAGCCCTTTATGAAGTTGAGGGTGCATGTAATGATGCATCTGAGCAGCTAATAGAAGCCATCGACGCTGTAGACGTTAGTATGACAGGGGACTCGAATTTATCGAACCGACTTCATTCTCTGGAACTCGGTCTCTGCAAATGCTGAGGAAAGACCTTGGCCTACATTCATATAAAATCCAACTGGTAAAGGAAGTAGAGCCAATGGACGATCAATTGATTTTTTTATTTATCACGTCATTGAACATTATTTGAAGGAGAAATGGTTCTAACACGACGCTGTAACATGCCATACAGCGCGTGAGACCATCACTTTGCTAAGCCAAACGTTGGTGACCGAATTATCTCAAAAAATGGTAATACGAGTTCAATACAAAAACAGTATTACGGATTATTCTTGATCCGTGTGAGAAGAAGACATGACAAAAGAAGTTTTTATGGCTAAAGGCATGAAGCTTCAAACGGAATTTTCATTTGCGGTCAGTAGGAGAAGGCATAACAAAAATGTTTTTTATGACCAAATAGATAGTTAGTATACAAATGGTTCCCGCTACTACGGATCAAAATAAATAATTTTGACCTTTAGAGGAATGTCTGTTTCCGATTTGTGGAAGAAGTGGTTTTACGCCCTACATACAGAAAAAACTTAATCTACATTTTTATTAGCATTAACAACAATAAAACTTAAGTAGTAAACTTTAATGTTAAGGAGTTACTTTAAATAAGTTACATCTTATATATAAAAATGAATTGCTGTGCAGTTGTCTCGCTAAAACTCAAAAACGGCTGGACCGATTTTCAAATTTTTTTTTTGTTTTGTTCGCTATAGCTTCCGGATGGTTTAAAAGGTTTTATTTTTTTAAAAGTGGGCGGCGCCAAGCCCCTTTTTTCAAATATCGCTCAGACGGCATTTCTAATAGACCGATTGATACAAAAATTTTACCATAAGGTACTGTTGACCTGTTGATAGTTCCTGACTACATTTGGTTGTAATTGGATAAAGGGGCGTGGCACCGCCCATACAACTTGAAAATTAAAAACGCTATATTTCATGAACTATCAGAGGTATGAAGTAGAGATTTGGTATATATGCTGTTTGAGCAGTACTAATTACAGCCAGGATGGAAGTGGGCGGTGCCACGCCCCCTTTTCAAAAATCGCTCTAACGGCTTTTCTAATAGATCGATTGATACAAAACTTTTACCATGAGGTACTGTAGACCTGTAGATAGTTCCTGACTACATTTGGTTGTAATTGGATAAAGGGGCGTGGCACCGCCCATACAACTTGAAAATTAAAAAGGCAATATTTCATGAACTATCAGATGTATGAAGATGGGATTTGGTATATATGTTGTTGGGGAAGTATTAATTACAGCCAGGATGGAAGTGGGCGGTGCCACGCCCCCTTTTCAAAAATCGCTCTAACGGCTTTTCTAATAGATCGATTGATACAAAACTTTTACCATGAGGTACTGCAGACCTGTAGATAGTTCCTGACTACATTTGGTTGTAATTGGATAAAGGGGCGTTGCACCGCCCATACAACTTGAAAATTAAAAAGGCTATATTTCATGAACTATCAGATGTATGAAGATGGGATTTGGTATATATGTTGTTGGGGAAGTATTAATTACAGCCAGGATGGAAGTGGGCGGTGCCACGCCCCCTTTTCAAAAATCGCTCTAACGGCTTTTCTAATAGATCGATTGATACAAAACTTTTACCAAGTGGTACTGTAGACCTGTAAATAGTTCCTGACTACATTTGGTTGTAATTGGATAAAGGGGCGTGGCACCGCCCATACAACTTGAAAATTAAAAAGGCTATATTTCATGAACTATCAGAGGTATGAAGATGAGATTTGGTATATATGTTGTTGGGGAAGTATTAATTACAGCCAGGATGGAAGTGGGCGGTGCCGCGCCCCCTTTTCAAAACGGGGACTTTTCAAAACGGGTTTTCTAATAGATCGATTGATACAAAACTTTTACCATGAGGTACTGTAGACCTGTAGATAGTTCCTGACTACATTTGGTTGTAATTGGATAAAGGGGCGTGGCACCGCTGATACAGCTTGAAAATCAAAAGGGCTATATCTCATGAACTATCACAGGTATGAAGATGAGATTTGGTATATATGTTGTTGGATCAGTATAAATTACAGCCAGGATGGAAGAGGGCGGTGCCACGCCCCCTTTTCAAAAATCGCTCTAACGGCTTTTCTAATAGATCGATTGATACAAAAATTTTACCATGAGGTACTGTTGACCTGTAGATAGTTCCTAACTACATTTGGTTGTAATTGGATAAAGGGGCGTGGCACCGCCCATACAACTTGAAAATTAAAATGGATATATTTCGTGAACTATCAGGGGTATGAAGATGAGATTTTGTATATGTATTGTTCGTACAGTTAGAATAACAGCCAGGGTGGAAGGGGGGTGGGGGTGCCACGCCCTCTATTAAAAAATCACTCTTACGGATTTTCTAATAGATCGATTGATACGAAAATTTAACCAAGTGGTACTTTTGACCTGTTGATAGTCCCTGGCTATATTTGGTTGGGATTGAATAAAGAAGCGTGGCACCGCCCATACAATGTGAAAATCGAAAGGGCTATATCTTATGAACTATCAGAGGTATGAAGATGTGATTTGGTAT